>CAXKVW010001104.1:0-35393 GCA_964058825.1 Carex arenaria
GATTAGAACAAATTATGAGTAGAATAATAGATATTAGTCAATCTGCTTTCCTCAAGCATAGATATATTTTAGACAATGTCATTCTTAGTCAAGAAATTATGCACGCTTGTCAAGTTCAACATACTCCAGGTGTAGTTATTAAAGTAGACTTTGAAAAGGCATACGATAAGATTAATTGGGATTACATTCTAGAAATTATGATAAGTAGGGGTTTTGGGAATAAATGGATTTCTTGGATTAAAGATTGGCTTTTTAGTTCTCAATCATGTATCAATTTTAATGGTGACTTCACCCAATACTTTTATTGTAAAAGGGGGGTTAGACAAGGTGATCCACTTTCACCTTTTTTTTTTTTTATATTAGCAGCCGATATGTTATGTAAAATATTTCACAAAGGTCGACAAGCCCATAAAATTGTAGGATTAGAACCTCCTTGTTTAGATAATCATGCGATTGCCAATTGTCACTATGCTGACGACACCATTCTATTTTTAAAAGCCACCCATTCCCATGTGGAGTCAACATGGTGGGCGATGAAGAGCTTTGAAGCTCTCTCTGGTATTACAATGAATTTACTCAAAACTGAACTATACCCCATACATACTGACGGATTAGATTTTGCTGACACATTCCAATGTAAAGTAGGAGTATTTCCATTTAAATATTTAGGATTACCGCTTCATAAACAAAAACTAAGTATGGACGATTGGCAATTTTTAGTTGATAAAATAGAGAGTAGATTGCAAAATTGGAAATGACAACTTCTATCTATAGGTGGTAGGCTTACTCTTATTAATTCGGTTCTCTCAGCGATACCTTTATATACCTTATCAGTGTATAAAGCCCCTAAAACCATAATTAGGCGTATTGATTCTATTAGAAATAGATTTCTCTGGCACGGTACTGTCAGTTCTCGGAAAAAATATACTTTAGTTAATTGGGTTAAAGCATGTTTAGATAAGAAACATGGGGGTATGAGTATTCTAGATTTACATATCATGAATATATCTTTGTTACTGAAATGGTGGTGGAGGTTTCACGATTCCACATACCACGGATTATGGAAAACGGTGATCCAACATTCTTACTATAGTGCCAACCCTATCCCTTTCTCTCAATTTTGGAAAACCATTAGTAAATTAGACCAAATAGGAAAAATTAGTGTCTCCTTTGAACCAGGACAACATTCAAATTTATCTTTTTGGAATTCAATTTGGGTTGGAAATTGTAGTCTTGCAGCTCAATACTCTCAACTTTACAAAATATGTACTACTCCTCATAGTACCATTACAGCTGTCTTTAATTCACAAGGATGGGTATTAAGATTTAGGCGTAGATTAAGTGGTGTTTTACTCATAGAATGGCAACAACTTTTATCTCTTATTAGCTCAAGTAGTTTTACTCATAGTGTAGATCGAATAGCATGGCGATGGGAAAATAATGGTAAATTTACCGTTAGATCAATTTATCACATTCTAAACTTTAGAGGAATTAGTCGTAATAGATATACTCTGTTGTGGGAACTTCCAATTCCACCTAAAATTAGGATTTTTATGTGGCTAGTTATGCACAATAGAATTTTAACTAAAAAAAAATCTTCACAAAAGGGGATGGCAAGGGGATTTGACCTGTCAATTTTGCCATAACAAAGAAACCATTACACACCTCTTTCTCAAATGTTCGGTAGCTAAACAAATTTGGTTTTGGATGGGTAGTTGTCAAAATTACTTTTCTCATTGGAAAACTTGTGCTCATATATTTGACTTTGCAGGCTCTCTCGATAAAACAAACCAAATAGCAATGCTGGTGGTGTTTAGTGCGCTAAGTTGGACATTATGGAAACATCGAAATGCACTTATATTCCAAGATGCTGCTCTCAACACAATCCGAAATTTAATTTTGCAAATTATCTCTCTTGTTGACTATTGAACAGGACATATGGATAAGCGTGTCAAGGAGGCTACGACAAATTGGCTACCCAAGGACATCCATGCCATTCCAATTCGAGTTTGGGATCCAACTGAAGGGCAAGAGATGCCGTACCAGGATGACACCTCTCTCTTGCACATCACTGATGGGGCTCCTGATTCGCTTTTGGACATTGACAGTGGAGATAGCAGTACTTCATTGTGCCATGCTAGTGATGCTGGTCTTCCAGCCAACTAACTTGATGAACTTTGGTTATCCATATGGTGCTTTGTTAGGGCTTTATTTCCTTCGACTCCCATTTAGAGTTGACTTAGTTCGTTTCTCTCTAACAGCTTTTTGGTGGTTGATTAAACGTCGTGCTTATGTGTTTTGCTTTGTGGTAGATTTGCATTTGCTTGAGACTTAGTGACATAATTTCTCTAGTAGTATGTAAATTAACTCTGATGTTTCTTATATGAAACGGGTCTTGTTGCCTTTTTGTCAAAAAAAACATTCTATTATATCTATATCCTTAGCAGTTGAATTTTCAGGGCGCGCAAATAATTGTTTTATAAGTTATAGCGTCAAATTGAGCATCGATTTTTACTAACAAAAATTGTTTCTCATCAACAAATCTGTACAAATAGTGCATGATTTTTCCTTCCTATTTAAATTTCAAGGATAATTTCTAGTGTACACATACAAATTAAATTCTATAGTAGTCAATTAATTAGTATTGGACCCGTATGTTATGACGGGAACATATTATTAAGTCAGCTATTGCGTCCCTTAGAATTATCTTAATTTCTAAATTTAGATCTAAACTATGATTATCTTTAATTTATAACCAAAACTAACCATATTTTATGTCTCAAAATCAATTTTTAAATTGGAACAATGACCTAGGATTGTTCGAAAGGTAAGATCCTACACCCAAAATATGGGCTCAAACCGTACTTAACTTCAAATAAGGCCCACTTTGGTCAATAGGCTTTAGTAAAGAAATAGTGAACCTTTTCAACTGTAAACTATTTCAGGAGATAGGAGTGGGTCCGATGGGCATCGGACCTACTTTTGGGTTCAATTAGCTCTAACATTGTACGATTAGAACTAAGATTAGTGCGTACGGAAATTGAAACGGACTTGCTTGGATTTTAACATCATTCTAATTTTACGGAACTGGATCCTTTGCTTTTTTTAGAAAAAAAAAAAGTAGTGTCCTGCTTTCCTGCTCTCCTCTCTCCTCTCTCCTCTCTCTTTGAAAAGTAGGACCTTCACGAATTCAAATCTAGTTTGGTACCAGACGGTAGAATTTATAAATATAGATTATTTTTTAATCTTGCATGAATCTCAAAACAGACTTCCTATATTTATAATAGGCACTGAATTTCAACCGCTCACTTGAAATTGTGTCATATTTATTTGTAATTAGGTGCAGTAACAGAAATAATACACACTTGCTTTTCTACGAAAAGAGCAACGGATCCGGTTCCCTAGTTAACACCGTAAAACTATCCGATTTGAATTGACATCCTCTCCAATATTTTTGCACAAGGGAATCTTTTACAATTAGTGAATCCGAACCATTATTTTTAACTTGGCACGAATCTCAAAGCCCAATAATACTACCCTGCAGTAGTCTGAATCCCAAAGTGGTGAAATTTAATCTCAAACCGTGAAGTGAGGCCTGCCCTCTACTGTATTGGAGAGGATTTGAATCCATCCTCTTAGATATCTCAATTTTAGCGTGACCTACGTGTCCGGTGCATATTCGGGGGAACGTAGGGGGCATTATTATTTGAACTTTGAGATTTGTGGAGAACTTATTCTAACGATTGAGATATTCCAAAAAGTCACGCAAAGTTTAAGATATCAGAGGATGCGAATTCTAAATCTATATACTGATAGGTGATAGCAAACCAACACCAATAATTGTCCCTTTGCAATTAAATATGTTAAAGTATCCTCCTCTCTTATTGAGTGTTGACTAAAAGTCTTCTTGATACTAACTCTAGTACAGACATATTTTGTCAACCAGTCTTTATCAATAATTGATAAGAACCGTCCCTATCATTAATAGGCCTAAGGGCCTTGTAACAAAAAAAAGGACAAATGCTATAACTTAATTAAAACGCACATGCTATGTATTGGCGGCAAGGACAAATATTACATATAGGCCCATCTATTATTTATTGAAATTAGTAGAAGTTAGATCATATATGTTAATTGTATCCAGATTTCGTAGTATATATATTTCATTTTTAGAGAAAAATAATTGTAATATTAGATATATTTCTAAGTTTTATTGATATCTTTTTGTAATGAATTAGTTTTGAAATACAAAAATACAATTAATATCAAATTTTGCATTTTTTTATTGGTGGCAGTAAATCATTTGTATTCAAAGCAGATAATGCTAATACCAAATTTGTATTCATCTTTTAATGGGCGGATACAAATACAAATACAGATAGTAAATGAATGCCAAAATCTAAAATCAAATTCGCCTTAAATGGATAAGAATATAGAGTGAATAATCTACAAGTACAGATTGGAATACATATACGAAAGGAATAATTAATTGTCAAATAATAGAGTCATACGAATAATTTACTAATATAATATAATTCAAGTATTACAATCCAAACATATTCTTTTAGTAATGCAAAAATATAGCAAAAAAAAAAATTGTTCCACAATGGGAATCAAACTATAAAGAGAGGGATTTAATTATATACTGCGACCTATTCAAATCAAATTCAAGTGAAGTCAATTACAGACACAACCAGTCTTATTATTAATTGATTTGCGAACCGTCGCTATATATTATCGTGGCTAACAAGGACAAATGCTATAACTTAATAAAAACGCAAAAGCTATGTTTTGGCTAACAAGGACGCATATTATATTTATATGCCCATCTATTATTTATTGATTGCAATAGTACATTAGTAGAGATTAGATCATATATTTTAATTCTAGCCAGATTTGGTAGTGTATATATCATTTTGGGAGCAAAATAAGTCTAATATTAGATATACATCTAAGTTTTATTGATATCGTTCACTGATGAATTAGTTTTGAAACGCAAAAATACAATTAATATCAAATTTTGCATATAAGCTAGCATTTTTTTAATTAGTTGCAGACAATGCTAATACTAAATTTGTATCCGCCTTTCAATAAGTGGATAAACAAATACAGATACAAATAGTAAAAGAATGTCGAAATCTAAAACCAAATTTGCCTTAAACGGATATGAATATAGAGTGGATAATCTACTAATATGTATTTGAATACAGATACAAAATGAATAATTGTCTGTCAACAGTCTTATCAATAATTGACGAATCTTCCCTACAATGAATTTGTATCCTCTGAGATATCTCATATTTTGTCTTTGTGGAAAATCTCAACCATTCAAATATGTTTCGCACGAATCTCAAAGCTCATAAAATACTGGCCGCCTACGTTGTTTTTGAATGTGCACTGGACACATCGATCAAGCAAAATATGAGATATCTTAGAGGATACGGACGCCCCTACAATCGTGGCTAACAAGGACAAATGTTATAACTTAATAAACATGATGTGAAAAGCTAATGACACACGGTTCCACAACCAAGTCCGCGAGCATCGTCATGTATTAATAGGTGGGTAAATTGTAGACGGTTTCAGAACCATATCTATAAAGTAGTAACATACATAGTTAGTAGACTTGAAATTAGTACTAATATTACACATCCATATTTCAATAAATATCCAACATGCACAACATACAGAAAATCAATCTTCATTTACTCAACATTTTAACATACATCAAATAATATTCAACATTCATCATACATATACACTGATATACATAAGTATATAAGTACATGAATGTCAAAATCTAAAACCAAATCCGTCTTAAATTAATATAGAGGGAATAATCTACAAGTTCGGATTCAAATACATATACGAAAGGAATAATTAATTGTCAAATAATAGAGTCATACGAATAATTTACTAATATAATATAATTCAAGTATTATAATCAAAATTGCTGTTAACCTTCAAAAAAAGTATTTTAATCAAAACATATTCTTTTAGTAATGCAAAAAAATAGCAAAAAAAAAAAAATTGTTCCACAATGGGAATCAGAGAGAGGTATTTAATTATATACTGCGACCTATTCAAATCAAATTCAAGTGAAGTCAAGTACAGACACAACCAGTCTTATTATTAATTGACGTGCGAACCGTTGCTATATATTATCGTGGCTAACAAGGACAGATGTTATAACTTAATAGAAACGCAAAAGCTATGTTTTGGCTGACAAGGGCACATATTATATTTATATGCCCATCTATTATTTATTGATTGCAATTGTATATTAGTAGAGATGAGATCATATATTTTAATTCTAGCCAGATTGGTAGTATATATATCATTTTGGGAGCAAAATAAGTCTAATATTAGATATACATCTAAGTTTTAATGATATCATTCAGTGATGAATTAGTTTTGAAATGCAAAAATACAATTAATATCAAATTTTGCATATAAGCTAGCATTTTTTTAATTAGTTGCAGACAATGCTAATACTAAATTTTTATCTGCCTTTCAGTAAGTGGATAAACAAATACATATACAAATAGTAAATGAATGTCGAAATCTAAAACCAAATTTGCCTTAAATGGATATGAATACAGAGTGGATAATCTACGAATACGTATTTGAATACAGATACAAAATGAATAATTGTCTGTCAACCAGTCTTATCATTAATTGACGAATCTTCCCTACAATGAATCCATATCCTCTGAGATATCTCATATTTTGTCTTTGTGGAAAATCTCAACCATTCAAATATGTTTCGCATGAATCTCAAAGCTCATAAAATACTGGCCGCCTACGTTGTTTCTGAATAGGCACTGGACACATCGATCAAGCAAAATATTAGATATCTTAGACGATACGGACGCCCCTACAATTGTGGCTAACAAGGACAAACGTTATAACTTAATAAACATGATGTGAAAAGCTAATGACACACGGTTCCACAACCAAGTCCGCGAGCATCGTCAGGTATGAATATATAGGTGGGTAAATTGTAGACGGTTTCAGAACCATATCTATATAGTACTAACATATATAGTTAGTAGACTTGAAATTAGTACTAATATTACACATCCATAATTCAATAGATATCCAACATGCACAACATACATAAATCAATCTTCATTTATTAAATATTTTAACATACATCAAATAATATTCAACATTCAACATACATAGATACTGATATACATAAGTATATCAGTATTTATGTTTCTATTAATTAAAGAGTAGAACTAGGGTGTTCCTAAGTTCACAAACTCTTTTGTAAACTCAACTCTAAAACTTATTAGATTGGTTTCAAACGACGAATCTAAACTGTTGAAATTCTTTTATCTTACAAGTGATACGCTTACATGTGAAAAATTTAAAATTTGAAATTAATTTTATAAAGATAATTTATAGAGTTTCTAAATCCATACTGTTCTTTAACTTTGCACGAATCTCAAAATGAATTTCCTATAAATTATCTACAGTAGACATTAAATTCAGAATTGTATCATATTCATGTGTAATTCGCCGTTCTTCATGTAATTCGCTGCTTTTCTCGGGGAAGCGGATCCGATTCCCCAGTTCTCCCCATAAACCACTACAGAGAGCAAACCTGCACCAATAATTGTTCCTTTGCAATTATTAAATGTTGAACTACACTCCTCTCCTATTGACTATTGAGTGTTGATTGTTCAAGTCTTCTTGATACAAATAAATTATAGTACAGACACAGTAGAAGATAGTTCCTTTCATATAGGTCCATATATTATTTATTGATTGCAATAACATATAAGCCCATGCAATGTAGAAGATAGTTCATATATATATACACACACACACAGTAGAACTATGGTGCTCCTAAGTTCACCAAATTCTTTTGTGAACTCTGCTCTAAAACTTATTGGATTGATTTCAAACGTTGAATCCAAACTGTTGAAATCCTTCTACTTTACGAGTGATGTATTTACATGTGAAAATTTTAAAATTTGAATTTAAATTTGTATAGAGTCAAGTGGTAAAGAAACTTCCAAAACATGAATGCATAAAAATTAATTTATAAACTTTCTAATTTTTACAACTTGACTTCACACTAAATTAATTCGAAACTTTAAAACTTTCACATGTAGACACATCACTCGTAAGGTAGAAGGATTTCAACAGTTTGAATTCATCATTTGAAATTAATCTGATGGGTTTTAGAGTTGAGTTCACAAAGAAGCTTGAGCATCTTAGTTCTACTCTATATGTATATATATAGAGTAGAACTAGGGTGCTCCTAAGTTCACCCAACCTATTGTGAACTTGACTCTAAAATATATCGAATCGATTTTAAACGATGAATCCAAACCATTGAAATCCTTCTTCCTAATGATTGATGCGTCTACATGTGAAAATTTTAAAGTTTCGAATTAATTTAATATAGAGTCAAGTGGTCAAAGGAGTCCAAAAAATGAATGCATTAAAATTAATTTATAAACCTTAAACTTTTGCCCACTTGACTCTATATTAAATTAATTCGAAACTTTAAAATTTTCATATATAGACGCATCACTCATTAGGTAGAAGGGTTTCAACGGTTTGGATTCATCGTTTAAAGTCGATTCGATATATTTTAGAGTCAAGTTCACAGGAGGTTTGATGAACTTAAGAGCACTCTAGTTCTACTCATATATATATGTATATATATTATCTGTATCCAGATTTAATTTCTAAGTACTCAACAAATATTATTCTTTTGTTACACAAAACTCTATTATGCATTTTCATTACGAGACAACAAAAAATATTATTTTAAAATGACTAGATAAATAACCTTAAAGAAATGACTAAATAAACGAACCCAAACATTTAATAACCTGTTCATTTATGTTCTTTGTTGAGTTCGAATGATTTTTCTGAACTATTTAACTCAACCATCCAAATGCGTACAACCACGACAAATATCTGATTTGAGATCAAATAATTCATCTGTGATGTTTTACAAGAA
Source organism: Carex arenaria (assembly GCA_964058825.1). Lineage (NCBI taxonomy): Eukaryota > Viridiplantae > Streptophyta > Magnoliopsida > Poales > Cyperaceae > Carex > Carex arenaria. The sequence continues at coordinate 8,987 of CAXKVW010001104.1, forward strand.
AAATGTTTTCTCAGAAAAAAAAATAAAGTTGCTTCTTATAACACGAGAAATTTGTAAAGAAAAGATGAAGTCAAATTTTCTAACTTAAATATATTTACTAAAAAAATTAAAATCAGATTTTCAACATACAACATACCATGTGGAAAGTAGATAATTAGTTAATATATTTATATATAATGATTACGATATTAGTTCTAAAAATGAAATATTAGACTTTTTTTGCTCTAAGTCTAATATTAGATACAATTAAATTTTGATAAATTAGTTTTGAAACGCAAAAAATACAATTAATATCAAATTTTGATGATTTACTGCAACCAATAGAAAAATGGGATGTTATCTCGAAAATTTGATATTAATTGTATTTTTGTGTTTCAAAACTAATTCATCAAAGATTAATTGTATCTAGTATTAGAGTTATTAAATGTCTGACTTATTTTGCTCTATGTCTAATATTAGATACAATTAAATCTTCATGAATTAGTAATGGAATGCAAAAGTACAATTATTTTGATGATTTACTGCAACCAATAAAAAAATGGGAGGTTATCTGCAAAATTTGATGTTAATTGTATTTTTGCATTTCAAAACTAAGCCATCAAAGATTAATTGTATCTAGTATTAGAGTTATTTTTCTCTAATTAAAAATGAAATATATACTTCGAAATCTGGATACAGTTAACATATATGATCTATCTTCTACACATATTTATCCTTGCAAACAATAAATAATAGATGGGCCTATATGTAATATTTGTCCTTGTTAGCCATTACACAGCATGATAGTGCGTCAATTAATGATAAAACTTGTTGACAGGATATGTCTGTACTAGACTTAATTTGTATCAAGAAGACTTAAGAGTCAACACTCAATAGGAGAGCAGGGTAGTTCAACATTATTAATTACAAAGGGCCAATTATTATTTTTTTTTCTCATTTTTCTTCGTGGATGTCCTCAAAGTAGTAAAAAAAATCTTGATAAAGTCTCACTTTTGAAACATTAATTATTGAGATAGCAAGTTATAATTTTTCTGACTTGCAATAAATTATTCCTGCATGATCCATTATATATAAACGTCTTGAAAACACATAGCATGATAGTTCGTCAATTATTTTCCTTCTCTCTATATATTGTTGTTTCAATATTGCTAGCTTGTTGGTTTATAATTGTTGTCTACTTTATATATTATTGTGGTTTGCATGGAGCAATATATATGTACATGTATATGTATATGTTGTATATGTACATGTATATACATTTGTATTTAGGGAAAATTGGTTATTTGCCACTTCAAAATCTTCAAATCTGAAAAATACCATCACAAAACTATAAATCTGAAAAATGCCACTCTAAACTTAGTTAATTCTTAAATTTGCCACAAATACATATTTTTTATACTTTTTTTTATTAAAAATTAACTAAAAATACAGTTTTGAGGTACGTATTTCTATATTTTCCTATATATTCTTCAGACCCCTCATTATACGTATCTCAAACTGTATTTTTCAGTTAATTTTTAATAAAAAAAAGTATAAAATTGTGTATTTGTGGCAAATTTAAGAATTAACTAAGTTTAGAGTGGCATTTTTCAGATTTGAAGGTTTTGGAGTGGCAAATAACCAATTCTCCCTAAATACAAATGTATATACACGTACATATACAACATATACATATACATGTTATCCAACATATATATATTGCTCCATGAAAACCACAATAATATATAAAGTAGACAACAATTATAAACCAACAAGCTAGCAATATTGAAACAACAATATATATAGAGATTAGCAATATTTCATTATACCAGAAAACTAACAACTGTTTTAAAGCACAAACAACAATATATATGATCACCAAATCTTCCCACCGCCAAGTACTTGCATCAGTAATTATTAAACTAATTCAAGAAGAACTTAAATCATTGGATACGGATGTCATGTAATGCATGCGTGTTCTTTGTACGACATTCCAGATATATTGTTGGATGAAATGAAGAGGTCTAAGTAATACATGTACAGTTGTTGGATGGGGAAAGGAATCTTCCACTACTTACGAAACAAATTTATGTGCCGCATAAGTTACAAGTAAATTAGTGAAATTAGTCCTGTAATAGTTAATAATAAAATGTTTTCATACATAATGAATAAACTAACTTTATACACGGGCGATTAACTAATTTTCACCTTTTAATAATATGAAGCTGCGTCTATTCCAAAAGGAAGCATTTGAAATGAGTCATTGACTTTTTCAGATCTATTCAAAAAGGAAATTTCTCAAATGGGCAGCCTCGATTTAATAAATTGCAATCTTGATTCAATAAATTAAAAAAATTATACATGTATATATGGAATAAATGTAGATTAAAGTAAATCTGATTTGATAAATTGCATGTGCCATTGGATTAGGGCTGGTGAATGTGCTATCACTCTCAAGCTCTATCTTCCAGCTCAGCGTGATAAAACTTTGACAAAAAAAAAAACAATTATGGATAGAGGAGGCGAATGGTGAAGTGATGGGCCCACACTAATGATCAATATAAATACAAATGTTAAAAGGTCGTTTTGTTGAAGTAGAACCAAAACTCAACCATTCACGAAAAAATACTAATGGAAGAACACGAGATATTTGTAGATGTCAAATCCTCTTTTCTGTCAGAATCCTCTTCTCTGCCAGAATCATCTTCTCTGTCAGAATCAATGCAATGTGAACTCGACACATTATGGGCCAATACGAACGAGGCAAAGAACTTCACCATCTTTCGCACACCACATATCATTTCCAAAAGCAAGAAGAATCTCTTCAAGCCCACTGCCATCTCCATCGGCCCATTCCACCGTGGTAAAAAACAATTCCGAGCCTTGGAGGAACAAAAGAAGCGGTTCTTGCAGGATTTCTTGACTCGTGGGGACCACATAAGTTTGGATGTCTGTATATCAGAGATGAAGTTGCTAGAAACAAGAACACGGAGGTGTTACAGTGAGTCATTTGATGGTCTTGACAGCAATGCATTTGTCAAGATGATGCTGCTTGATGGATGCTTTGTGCTCGAGTACTTCTTAAGAAACAATTCTATTGTTGAGGTTGGCTGGAATAAAACTTTCATAGAGCGTGATTTGCTACTTCTAGAGAATCAAATTCCCTTCTTTATAGTTGAGAAGTTGTACGAGATTTGTAATTTAAATCCAGCAGGTAGAATAGGTTTTATTAGATGCATTGCCTATACATTTTTGGGCCGAATACAAACCAACTCAATGGTAGAAATTCTAGACCCTCCACGTCATATTCAACATTTGGTCCATCTTTGTTACCACTGTTTTGTGCCCAACCCAGAGAAACCGGATGTATTGAATTCGAAATCATTTGGTCTTAACACTAAGTTCAAAAACAGTTGTATTGATTTCAGCTTATCAGTGGCATTGCCGAAATCTAATGGGAATATATCCTTGATGGTGATCCCTTCTGCCACTGAGCTCAAACAAAAGGGCCTGAAATTCACACCAAAGCGCAACCCAAAACATATGCTCGACATATCATTTGAATATGGTGTCTTAAAAATCCCTAGACTAGCAATCACCGATGACACTAAGCCTATTTTCGCAAACCTTATAGCATATGAACATTCCAAATATGGCAAGGAGCATTCCCCCTTTACAAGCTTTGTATATTTTTTGGATAATCTAGTCAACAAACAAAATGATGTGACAATATTACAAGAGAGCGAAATCATTGAGAACTGGCTAAGCAGTGAAGAGGATTTGACTCATTTCCTCAACCAAGTCACTGAAGGTGCTGCTCTTGGGGAAGGTCACTATTTGGCGGAATTAAACAAGGAAGTGAACAGATACATTGGATCAAGCTGGAATAGGCATCGAGCAAAATTAATTAGTGATTACTTCAGCAATCCGTGGGCAATAATTTCTGTCGTCGCTGCTTTCATACTTCTAGTTCTTACATTAGTACAATCTTTCTTTGCAGTTTTTGCCTACTTCCATCCCCCGAAACCATGATACTTTATCTTTTACAGTACTACTCAGAGCATCTAAATTGAACAAGAGAAAAGTGGCGTTACCATGTATGTTAGGAAGGAGTTATTTTTTTAATCGTTTTTTTTTCTTCCTTGTTTGTCAATTGTCATTCCTTTAGTGTTCTTTCTTGTATGTTTTATGTTTTTATGATTTGCGACGAAGTTTCTTGTATGTTTTATGTTTTTATAATTTGCTACGAAGTTTTATTCAGAAGTACCTTGTAACTCTGCACTATATATATTTTGTTTCCATTACTTTGTTTCTTTTATTATTCAATTTTCAAGGTTTAGGGCATGTATTATCTCTTTTGAGAAACTTGGCTTTGCTACATGAATCAATACAAATGCTACAGGCAATTGGACAAAACAAAGTTTGCAGACCTATATATAGATGTTTTGATAGATTCCAATATGCATAATTCATCTAACAACAATAAACATAAATACTTAACCAAAACAGTAATGTAATTTAACAACTATCCGAGATAAAAACACCGCACCTTGAATTTAAGTTATTTAGTTACTAACTTTAATTAATATTGTGTCTAAATAATAAATACTTTCACTATTTAATTATTTTATATCTTTATTTATTATAAATGTAAATTCCTTAGATTGTTAAATCGGAAATCAAATAATTTATTAAAAAAATTGGAAATTGACAATTAATTGGTTAAAGTCAGAAAACAGTTCTGATTCAAAACTGCAGACCTATGTGGACTAATTCAATCATAATTTTTCCCTAGAAAATCCAATCAAAATGAATTTAGATCCATTGCAACCCTAACAGAAAATCCTACTGACTTTCGTGTTCGGCTTGAATCAAAATAAAATTTAAAGAAAATTTAATTACTGTAATAAATTTCTATCGATAATCATCATTTAAAATATTTTTCTATCAATGTTGTAAGAAATTCTAATTAATTATAATAGTATTTATGAAAAAAACGTAATATGATAATCATGATATTTAAAAAATGATTCCTTATCAAAAAAATGATTCAGGAACACCTCTAGAGTCATTAAAAAGAACAATTAAAATTTCAGTTTTAAAACTGAGATATTAAGATAAATTTTGCTAGTGAGATCGCAAGAAAGATATTAAAACACATATTATGTTACGTGCATCCTTACGGTCATTTTAGTTTGTGAATAATGTTACACTAGTGGAAAAAGCACAATCTGTGTCGCCTTATTTGTGTCGGTTAATTTTGTCAAACGATACAAAAACCTTTTTGTAACGGTTTATTATAAAAATACGACACAAAAAATAATTTGTATCGGCTAAATAGAAAACCAACACAGATTCTTGACAATCTGTGTCGGTTCTTTATAAATAACCGACACAGAAATTTTGTGTCGGTTATTTATAAATAACCGACACAGATTGTCAAGAATCTGTGTCGGTTTTTTATAAATAACCGACACAGAAAGTCCCTGGACAATCTGTGTCGGTTATTTATAAATAACCGACACAAAATTTCTGTAAATTTCCATCACACATTTTTACTTAATTTATATTTGTGTCGGTTATTTTAATTAACCGTTACAAAATCTGAAAATTCAAAACCCCTCCCCCTCCCCGTTTTTACTTAACATTTTTCATAAGTCACACCCGCGGTTTCAAAACCCTCCTCTCCTCTCCTCTAACTCCGCCGTTGAAGCCACCACTGTCGCCTCACTCCTCCCCGCTTCAAAACCCTCCTCTCCTCGCCTCTCACTCCTCCGTTGAAGCCATCACTGTCACCTCCCTCTCCTTCGGCCTAACCATCTTGCCTCCCTCTCACTCGGCCTCACCACCTCCTCCTCCCGCAGTAGCACCACTGTGCCGAAAGTAGCACCTCCTCCTCGCGTCTCTCTCTCTCTCTCAGGTAATTTATTAGCTTTGCTGCTCTAATTTCCTTGTACCCGAAATCTAGGTCTAGGTCTAGGTCTAATTTCCTTGTACCCGAAATCTAGGTCTAGCTTTGCTTGATTTTAGGTTTGAATTGTGCTTGATTTTAGGTTGTGAATATTATGTACTTGGAATGTAATTTCTTTGCTTAAAATGTGCTTTGAATTGTGGTTTTTCATTGAACCCGAAATTAGGATATAATTTTATTTAAGGTATTAGTTTTATGTTAGTGATATATATAGTTTTATGTTAGTGATATCACAATATATCACTCAATGGAGATATATATAGTTTTATTTAAGGTATTAGTTTTATGTTAGTGATATATATAGTTTTATGTTAGTGATATGTATAGTTTTTCAAACAAATTTATGTTAGTGGATACTTTTGCTTCTCTTTTACTTTCAGCTTAACAGTATTACTCTTATGTTAAGCATGGTTTCTAGCAAGAATTCCAAGGATTTGTTTTTTTTTAAGAAGCAATATCTAGCTCCATCGATTCAAAATTGAGTGCAACTGGAAGGAGGCGACTGAACTCCAAAGTGCCAAATTGGTAAGTTCGATTTTCTCCTTCAATAGCTTGCATGTAAATATTGTTCATATATTACCATGGGATTTGTGGAAAGTGTGTCCAACTGTTCATTAAAGCACAGTCAAGCATGATGCATGATGCCTTTATTTTTCAGGTCAAAGCAACAACTGAGAATTCGATGGAGATGTGAGGGAGTTCCCTCATGATCCCAACTTGGCAAGTTAAGTTACTCTCTCTATTGTTTCTTTTTTTTTTAGAAGTTGATTATATGTTTTAAACCTTCTTAGTGATTGACAAGTGTACATAATTTGGATTTTTAAAGTATGAATTTCAACATGCCACCATTGTCAATAGGAATGTCCAAATGAGATGATTTTTTTTCTCATCTTGATATTGTTTATCTACTGTTAAGTTGGCTTCACCAAATTAGGTTTTGTTTGAGACCTGGTAAGAAGAGGATTGTCAATAGGATATTGTTTATCTACTGATATTGTTTATCCACTATTGTCAATAGGATTTTGTTCCATCTTATTCTGGTAACATGGCATGTACTGTTACAATGGTTTCAAGGTAAGAAGAGGATGAACAAATGATATATTTTTTTTATTAATGTTTTATAGTGATGCCATTTAAAGCCAGGATTTGGGAGGAGAAGTTGAATATCCCAGTAGCTGATACAAGATTTAATAATGAGGTGATTTATTTCTTATCTGTTGATACACTTTTCTGTTGATACCAGATTTTACAATGGTTTCAACTGATTTATTTCTTATCTGTTGAATATCCCAGTAGCCAGGATTAAGGGCTCTTTGGGCACTGTTGAAATTAAATATTAATGGGGCATGGATAATTTTTTAATTGTTTGAAGGAATTTTTATCATTTTATTTTTATTTTAGAAAAAAACACAATGCTAAAACTTTCGAATGTATGGACATGAGAAGTTGTGTAAGCACTTTGAGATACAGGCCTTACAACAGGAGTTGTGTATGGTTTACCTGTTGGCTTTGTTTACATTATAGAAAGTTCTATTTAATTATTTATTTGATTTTTGAAATTTAGGAAAAATGAAGTTAAATTAAAAGTCCAATGAAGCAAGGTGCCTGGATTGAGCTGCAAATTTAATTTAATTATTGAATAATTATTCTTTTTATTTGTCTATTTTTTTTTATGAAAATATGTTATTTTGTATGAGAATACTTTTCGTTATGCAATGTGCAATGTGTAATGAGCTGGATTGAGCTTTGAATTGATGCAATGTGTTAACAAATCTGATCTTAATAATTAGATACAATTAATATCTACATTCCCCTCCCCCCCCCCCCCCCAAGAAAAAAAAAAAAAAAACAGTGTCGGCTGTTAACAAATAACTGATACAAATACTAATATTTGTGTCGGTTGTTTGCAAACAACCGACACAAAATGTCGAAGAAAAAAATTAAATAAAATAGAAATTAGAAAACTGTATCGGTTATTTAATTAACCGACACAAAAAATATTTTTCTGTATCGGTTGTTTAATCGACACAAAAATCTGTGTCGCTTTTATCTGTGTCGCCTCGAAGTCCGATACAGATAGGCATAAACAACCGATACATATTGTTATTTCTCCACTAGTGTTAACACATGTAATTTTTTAGGTACATTCTATTATATCTATACCCTTAGCAATTGATTTTAACAAATTGTGTTCGTTAGTTAAAATCTCCAGAAATCATCCATGGAAAATAGCACATCTTTAAAGTAATTAGTTTGCTATCAGAAAAGCTTTACTATGTATGAAAGAGAAATAGTCATCAACAGCTTTCTGAAAGAAGTCTATTAACAGAATTACATAAAAAATTCGACATACACTATTTCATCAGAGAAAAGAAAAATGGTGACATCAGTTTTTTAATGCTTTTTTTTTATCTCAAAATTAGTTTTAACTGAAAATTCAAAATCTGGTGTCACAGGGCCACCTAACATAAGCTTGTACTGATAAATTTTTGTTTCCTCGCATTCTAAGGTCTTTCTCCTGCATACCCTTTTTCAGCCTAAGAAAATTGAAAGCGAGAACACAGAAAGATGTGAAAGACACAGAAAATTGAACATTTGAAAATTTAGAAAGAAAAAAAAATTAATTCTAGGGCCACCCACAATGAAAAATCACACAGGTGCGTGCTTAATTAATTCTTGCAAGTATGATATCGTACAATGACTACACTGGATTAAGCATTTCGATAAAGAACAATGTTGATAACTTCTTACCACTCGAGTCTAATAGGTTGAACAAAACAGGGCACTTTCCGTCTTTCCGATAGTGCGCACCATGGTTATAGCAGGCCAAATTTTTTGGTGATCATCTCTTCAGCCTCTTATAATACATATCTTTGTGATTTTATTTACATATTTCACTGCATTCTCGAAAATAAATCAAGATGTGGCAATATCATCCCTTAAAATAGTTAATTCAGAATACGAAGTTAATTAACTAGTCCTAATGTGAATCAAAAGGAACTATGCACCAAAATTAAGCTGGTAGAAAAATATAACTCAAATTAAGCTTATTGGCTCCTAATTAAGATACTCTACCATAATAATTAATAACTCTCACTCCTCATGAAAAAGCATCACGGTCACTTGAAAATTTGATTAAACTGGAACAATATCCCCACTTGTCATCACAATTTTGGACAAATTCCTGCAATAGCATGCCCTATACACGAATGGAGTAAGCCCATTTTAGATGAGTACTATTGACTTAGGCATCCATGTTATGGCCCATTAGCTCAATAACAACCCAGCCCAGCCCAAACTTCTCTTTAATTCACACACGGATCGAGCGGCGTTGGACAGTTCTGAAAATTAAAAATATTCAAAGATAAGGACAATACAGTATGCCCACTAGAACAATAGCGAATAATAATAATTGTCCGATTCATATATATCTATATATGTAACACTAGGGTATTGTCTTTGTGGTATAGACAAACATTTGATAATAATTTTTTAGTTTTCAATTCTACCTAAATCTTGTCATTTCTTTTCTTTTTTTTTCTTTACTGCACTTTAGAAACAATGGCAATCTCAAAGACATGTTATCCCAGTTAATAACCATAATTCATTACTATTGCTGGGATCAAAGATATTTACTTATATTCCTTTTGTTTCTGGGTTAACTATTCCTTTTGATTTTCTTTTCTCCTTTGCTAAATTTGAAGAATTAATTGTTCCAAAAAGATGGAGCATAATGGCAAAATAAGAAAAGGATGAAATACTTTTGCTTTTCGTAGTGTGGAGAGACCCATATGTTTTATTCTTTACTTCATCTTTCCTCTTTGGTGATATGGAAATTCATTGCTTTACTTCTTTTTGTAGTATATACATTTCATTTTGAGAGCAAAATAAGTCTATTATTAGATATACTTCTATATTTTAGTGATATCTTTTTTTGATGAATGAATAAGTTTTGAAACACAAAAATATAATAAATATCATATTTCGCATCTAAGCTTACATTTTTTTATTGGTTGCATTTGTATTGGATAGCTGAAATATATAAGGTGTATTCAAACCTCACTTCACATATCAAGTTGGATTTAAATTATTTTCTAAATTAATATTCATTTAATCTATACAAGCGGAATGAGTCCAACATTGACAAAATCTGAACGATTATTGAACGGCCCATTGAACAGCTCATTCTTGTCCATCGAATTGTCCATTGAGTCATTCACTGGACAAGCTCATTTGAGCAACTCAATCGATCATTCTTTCCATTGGAATAATTGCTCAAACAAGTGGATCTCACCTCTCTATTTGCCACCGCCACCCAACTACCCAACTCTGTCGATCTCACCTCACTATTCACCGCCACCACTACTCTCAGTCGGCCTCTCTCTCGCGTCGCCACTGCCGCTCTCTCCAATTCAGCTTGATCCGTCACTTCTCTCTTCCTCCACTGCTCGATTGCTTCTCTGGGCCATTTTGGTATTCGTTCTTCTTCAAGTCCAAACCCTACACAAAGGTACCGTACAACTTTCTCTCACTGTCTATTTGGCACAAAAGATTTTTGTTTTGGGTAATTGGGGCTGGCTTTAAAACTGTTTCAAGTTATTTGTACAAGTTGGGTTTGGTTGTGTTTTTGTGTTGGTATATATTCCAGTACTGTACTGGTATCGATGAACACAAACAAGAATTACTGCTAGCTGGATTTCAAATTTGAGTTTGGTCGTGTATTGTACTGGATTTCAAATCTGATGAGGGGGAGGGGCAAAAAAAAAAATATATCTAATAAGGGGTAGCGGTAGGGGCAATATTAATATAAGTTTTTATTAATTTTTTTTTTCTCATTTAAGCTTCTATTAGGGATAGGGATAGAAACAACTAATATATCTTCTTACAGGTACTGATGTCTTACATCTAATATAATCGCCTACTTGTCTATCTTTTTGGGTTGCTTCTTTTAGTTACAGAACCACATTCTACAAAAACTAATTAAGAAAAATATTTAGTTATAAATTTAGGAAGACTTGACTTTCTCTGAATTCCTTGTGCAATTCGTGACTCACTTTTAGACCTTTATTTTAGGAAAGATTATTCAATAATGCAAGGGCTTTGTTGAAAAGATGCATTTCTATTTTCTTATGCATGAAAGTTATGTATGCACAATAATTAGAAGAGAGCTGGTGAAGGTCCTATCACTCTCCAAGCTCTATTGTCAGCTCAGCGTGATAGAACATTGATCATAAAAAATAAAAATATGGAGGAGGCAAATGGTGAATGTTGGATCTGACGAAAACCATCGCCGATCACCGCATGACCATCTGTGTTGAATATAAAACTGAATAGCGGAAGCGTATCTTAATCCATTGCTGTCTTGTGTGAGAGAACACCACCAATTCGGTTCATCCATAATAGCAAGACCCTTTAGAGAGTCTCATTTGTTCTTTTTTCTCCAAAATCTCTCATATACCTCTCTAATGGAATAAGATGATATGATTTCTTATTAGCTTTGTATTATGGGGACCAAATCATATATACAATCCAAGGAAACCTTTGGCTGTCTAATGTGGTAATTATTCAATTCAACCCATTACAAAATTGAATATTACCTCTGAAGTTCTACACATTAAAGGTCCATACCCTATATGACACATTAATGCTCAATATATTATATAACGCATATGACAACTTTAATAGAGTAAAAAATTGACAGTATACAATACAAAATATTTTACATATTAGTCCAATATTCGATTTATAATCCAACAATCTCCCAATTGGACTATATGTGAAATCTTATCAATTTGTATTGTTAATAACCATAGTGAGCTCAACTTTTCTGTCATTACCGAAATGTGTCCCGAACAATTCCGTTCATCAATTATATCAATATAGGATCAAAACAGCTTTTGCCACATTTATTCGTAACTCAACCAATAGTGGTCACATATATTGACATAATCGAATGATATGAATCATGATGTGGATGTGTAGCATGGAAATTTCACGTAATGTGATCATAATGTGCCTATTTTCAACTGGTCCACCTTTAAATGAGATTGTTGTACCCAAAAATATTGCTAACATGAAAATAGCAGTGTTTTAATGCTTGGAAAATACCAAGGGCGCATGAAAGCTTTTAAAATGGATTAAGAGCAATGCATTGGCGTTCATATGATGACTTCTCATAAAATACCATGAATTTTGATATGCTATATGATTTGTAACTCAAAATGGATAAAGAGTTATGAATTTTCATGGAAATTGTTGACTTGGCACTCTCTAATTGGTGCCACATAAGCAGCAGAGGCATATAACATCATCTGAAGCAATATGGGTGCATTCTTAGGAGCAACATAGCAATCCCCCAAACTTTGGCCCACCTGTCAATGACTTAAGCCTATTTTCGCTAGGTCTGGGAGATGGACAAACCCGGTTCATGGAATTATAGCTCAATACACCGGACTGTCGGTGGCCTGGTCCATGGTACACCAAGCTCACTTAAAGAACCGGCTAAGGCGCTGGATTTTAAATCACAGCGCCCCACCCCCTTTGATTTATATGCACTCAGTGTTCTATGCACCGTGTTTAAAACATATTGTGGTTCACGATGCATCGGACTCGGTTATAATATGAACCAATCAAAATAAAAGAAATGAGACGGGTTCAACGGGTCATCTCCTTCCTTTGAACGAACCGCATGGCTGTTAAGCACATGAGCTTAAAATTCAGAGTAATGGTGATCCTTGATGAGTTCTCACCTGAGATTAGTGTAAAGCTCTCTCTTCTCTACTCTCCACGCGCAAAAGAATAATGATTTATCTTAAGCTTCAATCACAGCCGAGAGGGGTATGAAAGCAAAATGGAGGACATGAGTTTCTAATCAAATTAGACTCTGAGACTCAAAGGGGACACTAATGGAGATCTCACGATGATGTTGGAAGTTTCAATTCGATATAGAAATGTCCAATTGTGGTGCTCACCATGAATTGGCACCTTGTCAGAACCAAGTAATGGTGAGATGCATGATTCAAGTGCCAAGGTGATAAATTGAACCTCGGCCCATGATAAGGAAGTAAAGGCGACACAGCTGTCAAGGTATCATGACCTGGAGGGCATCGTTTGATGTAGGCACAGGATAGGCCGATACCGGCCTTGGGACATCGTATTGCACTGTAACAGCCTCTGATAAGCTGTCGGCCCCCATGGACACGTGCCCTACGCTCATTGAACAATGCCAAAGAAGGGAATATTCTTCCCATGAGCTGACTTTTCTCATCCCAATGGCGAAAGACTTTATTAAACTAGTTGGGCATGATTGTCACCCTAGTAGCGAAGACCTCAAGCAAATTAGGGTTAGGCCCATGGCCACAAAACTCCTCAAACGGTCTGTCTTACGACTCAATGTATATATCCTGATATGTAAACATATTGGCCCTGGTTCACTGATCATATCATATTCTTTCCAATCAAATATATTGCGTTCCTTTCCAGAATCAGTTTCAATAACAATCATGACATCTTTCGCTTTATTGCTACAAGTCAAAATCTATTCGTCAATGTAATATATTCCTATTTATGGATAACATTTACTGGTGTTCTAAACAAATCCAAAATGTTTTGTTCGATTTCAATATGCACAATTCATCTAACAACAATAAACATAAATATTTAACCAAAACGGTAAAGTAATTTAAGTACAAAAAATTTACCGCACTTAGAATATCATGGATCATAGGTTCCTGGAGTGTACTCTTCATGCTTGTGATGTTCCTCAATTTGTAGACTTGAACCTAAGTTATTTAGTTACTAATTTAAATTAATAATAGTTCCTAAATAATAAGTACTTGTATTATTTAATTATTAAATATTTATTCATCGTATATTTAAATTAATTAAAATGTTAAATCCGAAATTAAAAATTTTATTAAAAACTGGATATAGACATTTGATTGGTTAAAGTCAGAAAACAGTTCTGATTCGGCAGACCTATGTCGACTAATTTAATCATAAATTTCACTGGAAAATCCAATCAAGTTGAATTTGAATCTCTTGGAATTGTAACAGAAAATCGTAAATTTACTTCTAATATGAAAATATAATTAATTATAATAGAACTTATGAAACAAAAAATCGTAATATGATAATTATTCTATTTAAAAATATTCTTGATTTCCGGATATGATAATTTAATCCAATTGACCGATGACTTATCTTTCTCTTTGAAACATAATTTACAAAGCACACTTTCTTCTATGTTTTGTATAATTCTTTGACAAGTTGTAGAATCTATTAATTTTTTTAAAATGTTTTGTATAATGCTTTGTCGATGACTCATCGCACTTTCTTTTTAAATTAAGCTTGACGTTAGCATATATATGTCTTTTGGGGCGTGGCATTGTGTACCGCTCATAAAAATATATAAGAGCTGGCAAAACATTATTTTATTTTTACTGTTAGTGAAATTTTTCCAACTAACAGATATATTAATAAGAGAAATATATACAAAGTTTTTAAAAGAATGACCTAAGATTCCTAATCAAATAATGATTCAGGAACACCTCTAGAGACATTAAAAGAACAATTAAAAGATAAATTTCAGTTCGAAAACTGAGATATTAATAAAACGGTTCGGGTCGAATGTTTAGACTAGGGGTGTCAACGGGTACGGTAAGGGTCGGGTGGAAGCATTTTCATATCCGTACCCATTACAAATTGTTCTTACCCGTACCCTACCCGTACCCGCTATAAATTATCTTACCCGTACCCTACCCTTACCCGTTATGGTTATCGGATAAGGAAACGGTAGCGGGTAAATAACGGGTAATACTATTATAATAATTATTTTTATTATTTATTAAATAAAATATTAAAATATATACATTCATTTGACACATGCATAGTACTTTATTGGAAAAAAAAATCTTATCATGCTAAGCACAAGTAAACCAATTAAAGTACTCTTTTCAATGCCTATTAATATATATAATATATATAATATTTCTTTTATAATTATCCGATCGGGTAACGGGTACGAAATAGGCTTTACCTGTACCCTTACCCGTTTAGATAACGAAAAATAAATATTTCCATACCCGTACCCGATAAGTTTATGGAAAAAAAATCTTACCCGTATCCGTCTTATCGGATACGGTACGGGTCAGTTAAACGGGTAAAAGGGTGCCATTGACACCCCTAGTTTAGACATTAAAAATGCAGATAAGGATGTGAGGCATGATTGAGGTACGAAAACAATGGGGTATTTTAACCCTACTCTTGAGCAATTGAGAAATGAAGGTGTGAAGGAAAACGAACAGTGGAACTTTTGGTGCATAAACGAGGAATTATGCAATGGAGGAGGTTAATATTATTCTTACCAGCAGTAATCTCTCCTTCAGCACCTCTTTGTCATGTCCTTGTTATGTTTTGTCCAGTGGCTAAGCCCCATTTTAACATCACGTCGTCGCCTTTGCTATTTTTTTTGTGAACTGGTTCCCGAAGTATTAATTGGATCATGCAAGCACATGAATTGTGAAACTTGGTGCTTAAAATTGGGCGAGTTAAAGAGAAAATTGTAAGCCTCAAGAAGCCTAAAATTTGGGCTATTCAGTGGGCCTGTGTCGGGCTGAAATCATTTATAATATCGGGCTCGTCCTCAAGGAAAAAAATGAAAAATCATTCCAGCCCAGCTGCCTGCATGACGTCAACCTAAGCACAAGTCAAATGCAAAAGAATTTTCCCAAATAATTTAGGACAAGTACATGACTGTGAGTAAAAGACAGCTGGCTGTCTTAAAATAAAGGAATGAAAATTAAAACACAATATGACTCAAGACTCTACAACTACAAAGGGAAGATCTAATTATTATTTATTATTAGATTACAAGTAAACATTTAATTTTTCATAAGAAAACTGAACTAGATAGAAACCTTTAAAATAACAAAAATAATAATTAAATTTTGATATATACATAATTAGAGTTCAATGATGGACTTTTGAGTTGGGATATCGGACAGCGAGTGAATGCCTTAATTTGTTTGTAATTGACTTGGTGATTATATAACACACGGTCTTCAAAGCCTCTTTCAATATATATTTTTTATTAGGCATATGCAACTTTTCAACGCTTGGTGGCTACCATGAAAGAGCCATTATTATTATTATTATTATTATTATTATTTTTTTTTAAAGACCTTGGCAGATGCTGCCAGCAGATTTGAGATACAAGAGCCATTATGGAACTATTTACGCTATAAATTACGCTATAAATTGTCAGAGTCAAAGAGGAGGGTGCATAGATATCACAAACTAATGACACCTAACTTTGAGACAATTTGAATTCAAACATAGCGTAACATGCAACCAGCAGATATGTATTTATTTATTTTTATATAATTTAGCATAAAATATTATGGTACGGTAAAATTGATCTCTATTATTCACACAAAGTTTGTATATAATTGATCCTCATAGTTCGGAAATTTTATATGATTAATCCCATATGTGTTTGATCTCTATTATTCGAATGTCCAGCTCCGCTCTTCATATAAAACACTTAGCACAAAGCATTTTACTTTGGTTGACCCTAAAAATAAGGTGTTAGTCTTGCTGCTATGTCAAAAGTCAACAACTAACTTTTTTTTTTATTGAAAGTTATTGGTACTATTATTTTCGAGAATAAAACTTGCATCTTCGGAGAAATGAGAACTTGTCCCACAACAATAAGTCGATGATTTTACTGTTGAATTGATATAGTAAGTATCACATTTTTTCTATCGGTTCTACAATTAGAGCCAACAAAAAAATGATTTTTTTCTATCGGGTTTTATTGTCGAACTGAAAGAATAAGTTTGTCAACTTCTAGTATCGGTTCTATACTTGGAACCGATAGAAGAAGTCCTTTTTGAATTCAAATTTAAATACAAATTTCTGCAATTTTCACTAAGTTACCACTCCTCGCAAACACTCTCCCTCTTAATCGTCTGGATCGTCTCTTCTCTAAGTTACCACCCTTTGAAGGTAAATTTTCAATTCGCTTCAAAATTAATATATTCTCCTCTCAAGCTTTTTGAAAAGTGGGTATATGCTGAAAATGAAGTTTCTATCACAGTCAAAATTTGATCAAAGTTACGAGAGGATTTTTTTTTAGTAATTTTATTGTCCCCCCTCTCCTAGTTCCCCAATTGCCCTTCCATCTTTAGTCCTCCATTTGTTCCCTCAATTCATCTCTCCTCATTCTTCCTCCCCACCTCATGCATTCCAATGGTCAGATCTATCTCGTGTGCCTCACCACAGAGGCAACCCAGGTCCTGCTCCGCTTACCACAAGTATCCGTGATATTGTCACTCCCTTGATTCTTTCTCTTTCTTGAATTGTTTTTGTTTAGG
The DNA here is from genome assembly GCA_964058825.1 of Carex arenaria. Lineage (NCBI taxonomy): Eukaryota > Viridiplantae > Streptophyta > Magnoliopsida > Poales > Cyperaceae > Carex > Carex arenaria. The sequence continues at coordinate 26,312 of CAXKVW010001104.1, forward strand.
AAAAAAAAAGAGTATTCCTCGTGGAAAAAGAAAAACACATGACACATGAAATATGTACATTTGCATGATAAGATATAAATATTTGCAATATTTGATATTAAAATATTCAAACGTCATCTAGTGCCATATGGAAAAAAATACTTACACGACAAGGTATAAGTACTTGTGCGATGACGAGCCTGAATGTATTTTGTTATGGATCTCAATTGATAGAGAAAATTACGTAAAAAATATTTGAAGTTTTAGATTCGCAAAATCTTCACAGATTGTCAAAAATAGGGACGAGATTGAACGAAGAAAAAAAAACTCATGTAGTATGAGTGATCCTAGGTATTTATTGTGCGGGGACGTTTGCTGGATTTGGTTGTGAGGAACAATTATTTAGATCAAAATTGTTCACCCTATAGGTATAAATAATTTAAAATGACAACATTAATACTTTCAAAAAATAAATCCAGTGCGAGAGCATTGTGGTCCCCCAAGTAATTATGGTGTGGATACATTTGAGAGATTTTAGTGCGAGCAGAATTATCAGCTTCGTTTTTTTATCCACAAAGCAACTTTTTTCTACCTTTTTTGAAGTACATAACCTCTAGAAAAATTGTCCTTTTCAAGCAGTTTTTGTACAAAACCGCTAGAAAAAGGTACCTCCTCTGCTAGCGTTTAGAATACACTAGAAATTGTGCTCTTTGTTCTATCGTGTTGAGTACTTGAGGTGGTCAAACCGTTATATATGAGTGTTCTTTTTTACCGTTAGAAGTCTTCAATTCTGTACTAGTACCTTAAGGTTCCACATATTTTCTTATTAATTTAGAAGCTTAATAACAGATTGTTTAATTCTTAAGGTTCCAACTTCATGCCGCACTGCCCACTGCTCAACGGTGCAATGTTCCAACCCCACGAGATCTGTCATTGAGATATCAACGAATTCGGATGTTTAATTATAGTTTAGACTTCATGGCCCACTGCCCACTCCTCAATGACAGATCTCGTGGAGGCCATTCGGCTACTAGGGATTTATAGTGGAGGATTAAGAGCTTAAGGAGTGCTAAGAAACCGATGTTCGGTTATCTTAATCTATGGATGAAAACTAAGGAAGCTAAAAGAAGGGGTAGGGGTGCCTTAAAATCCGGGCAAAATGAGGATAAATGAGGTGATCTTAATCCGTGCTAAGAAACTGGTATTCGGCAGAATTAAGCGATTAAAGAAGCTAAAAAAAGCGCATTAAATTTTAAGAAGGCTTAATCTGTTGTAATTAATCCGTGCCGAACAGCCTGTGGTTCTTTATTTTTATTTAATTAATACACATATCGCTCTGCATGCCATGTTGCCAACTGCTCATTTGTATTTAAATCATTGGTCAAACTCTGTGCCAGATGTCCAAGTCCTACTTTAAACATCACAGGTTCAGATCGCCATCTACATCCAGTTGCTCATCTTTATTTTTACTATTTTGTCCTTTTATCAGATATTAATTAGATATTCTTAATTAGATTATAAGAATTCAGAAGTACATCTAATTATAACTTGAAAATTTATTTATTTTTAAGAATTTATGGAATTATATTAAAATCTGAAAACTATATTTTTAATGTGTTGAGTTTAGTATTTATTCAAGATCATATAGTTTGACAAATATTAATTTCTTTATGTTTATTAAATATCTGGAGATTTCTTTATTATTAAATATATTTTTTTTAAATTGTAATATAATCTCAAATTTTGTTTATTAATATAATTTCTTAGTTATTATAAGATCTGAAATTTTTTCTTGTTATTTAATTAGATATTCTTTTTATTATATCTAATCAATCTTTCGGTTATGTTAGGGATTATGGTACCAGAAGCAAATCAATTACATTATTTATAATTTCTTTCATTCTCGTAATACTAAACAGAGATAAGATCAAAGTATTACAAGCTGAATTTAGTCAGTAATTTTAATTAAAAAAGTATAATATCTAATATGAGAGTTATTTCAAACAGTCAAATTAAGATCCTTGATAATTCTCCGAAATAGTAAACTAGGATTAATGACATATAGTATTAAGGATTTTAAGGAAACGAAAATTAAATTCAAAAATTATTAATTAAATGTATGTTAGTGTTTTAGATTTGTTGTTTAAAGATTTAAATAATGTAAGAGACGATCAGGGATTCACTCAGATATCGGGTGCGGATTTTCTAGACTTTATAAAACTATCTATTGTTATTCAACTGTTTATTATTATGGCATTAGTTTGATTTATGCATGTTTTTTTTGAACCATTCGTATGACTTGAGTAGAACATAAATAAATTGCATGAACGGATATGATTCACACATTGATCAATATACTTGTATGAATAGGATCTGTTGAGCATGGCATGAATTGTGTGATTAAATAAATGTAAATGAAATAAACGGATAATGAAAGTGAACAGGGGCTGATATGCTAGCATATTGGGATGTATACATTGGGTACGTCTAGTGTTCGATTAGATCTTCCTTCATGTGACTGTAGGTGAAATCTGTCATGTCATGGATGTGATTGTAGGTTGACGTGGTTCTGTTACGGACGTGATTGTTGGCGCAAGCGGTCCTATCATGGACGTGATTCTAGGTGCAAGTAGTCTTATCACTGCCAAGACCTAGCGACATATGAATTCATCGTTAGTGTGGCAAATGAAATGATTAATGGAATTTTGAAACTAAATGAAAGTAGTAAGTAATGATAGGATATGCATTGCATTAGAAGAAACATACACATTTTAATTATATATGTTCCTATTTGTGAGAATAATTAAAGGTTTTATAACTTTGGACTAAAATCCTGCTCTGAGAGAAGGTTCGATCTCTCACCCGTTCCACTTTTACATAGGTTCCAGGTAACAAAAAGAAAAAGGATCAAACAAGGACAAGAATAAGACTAAGCTGGAAGGCTTATGATTGATAAATTGTCACATGTTGTTTTGTTTTATTTCTATAATTTAATAATTGATACATTGAGCAGGCATGGCAGGACTTGTGTTACTTGCCATGTCCGCCGTGGTCGTTTGTTAAACTCATTTGATTATGAAATAAATGTGGCTTTATTTATATTGTTATTGATTATGTATGTGATGTGAATACGCCTGATGTATAAATACGTGACGTATTGTCCCAAGATGTAACAAAAATAAAGTAAGGAAAAAGCGAGGTTTTGTCATTTAGAAAAGCCTAGTGATCCGCCAATCAAATTTATGGATTTGGTCAATTAAAATCAAAATTGTTGTATTGGCAAAACAGACCTCACTGTGTATGAGCCATAAGTTTATTAAAAAAATAAGTAATTAAAAACTATATGTCTAAAAGAATTAGCCTTTAGTCTAATGGCAAAAACACATGGTCTTTATTTGAGATATCATGATTTTGAAATTCAAATGGAAGAAATTATTTGTTGTAATAACAAGAGTATTAAAATAGTTGAGTGGCTTGAACTCAACTTTACTCAAAACTATATATGTAAAATATTATGCACAACAAATAAAAATCAAAGGCAAGACATAGATGTCAATATGAATTATCCAATTCTATAATTTAGTGGTTCACGCCATGTACTATTATTACTTTTCGGTTAGTATTATTTTTTTGTGTGGAAGATGCAGATTCAAAATCAAACTCTACCCAAGTTTAAACTAAAACCGATGGAAAAGTAAATTATAAAAAAAATACTATTTAATACGAATGGGAATAGCAAACATACTATTATCTTTCTATTAACTAATGACATATATTTCATAACAACTAAGAACAATATATAAATGACAGACAAAATCTACGAGAAACGTACCAAACATGATAGCAACACATAATACTATGCATATTGATGTGTACTATGGATCAACATTGTCATTTTTAATATCCAAACAATTGATCTGAACCGTTGAACATCATCTTCAAATGAAAATTAATATACTTGAAGGCTAAATTTTATATTTTTAAATAGATAGAAACTCACTACTACTGAATGACGAATAATTTTAGATCAAGTGATTTTCTATCTATCTTAAAAAATAGAAAAAAAATGAAACAAATGTTAAATTTATTTACATGTACATTTTCATTTTAATATAATGTTTTAGATTGACTATTTGAAAATAGAGATATTGATACATAGTACTGATCAATATGGGCTATGAATAATACCAATGACTCACCAAAATGTAAAATAGTGAAATTAGTCCGTAATAGTTGATAATTAAAATTTTCATAAATATAATTAATGAATAAACTAACTTGATAGAATAGGACAATTAATTTTCACCTTTTAATAAGATGAAGCAGCGTCTATTCCAAAAGGAATCTTTTAAAAGGAGTCGTTGACTTTCTCAAATGTGGAGTCTATTAAAAAATTGCAATCTCGATTCAATAAATTAAAAAAAATATATACATGTATGGAAATATAGATTAAATTAAATATGATTACCTTCACATGGGAATCTTGCATGTGCCCTTAGAATATTACAGCTGGTGATCAATTAAGGTCTTATCATTCTCCATGCTCTATCTACCAGCACAGCGTGATAGAATCTTGACAAAATAAAAAAAAACAATTATGGGGCTACGCTAATGATCAATATAAATACAAATGTTAAAAGTCGTTTTGTTCAATTCAAACCAAAACTCTTCCATTCACGAAAGAATATAAATGGATTATCTCAAAAAAAAATTATCTATGGAAAAGACCCAGATAGTTGCAGATGTCGAAGCCTCTCCTCTGTCAAAATCAATACAACGTAAACTCGACACATTATGGGGCAATACGAACGAGGCAAAAAACTTCACCATCTTTCGCATACCTCAAATCCTTTCCCAAAGCAAGAAGAATCTCTTCGAGCCCTCTGTCATCTCCATCGGCCCATTCCACCGTGGTCAAAAGAGCCTCCAAACCATGGATGAGCAAAAATGGCGGTTCTTGAAGAATTTCCTGTCCCGTGGGGACCACATAAGTTTGGATCTCTTTATATCAGAGATGAAGTTGCTAGAAGAGAGAACACGGAGGTGTTATAGTGAGACATTTGATAATCTTCACAGCGATACATTTGTCGAGATGATGTTGCTTGACGGATGCTTCGTGCTCGAGTACTTCTTAAAGAAGTACGAAGGATATTCGAATGCTATTTGTGAGGTTGGCTGGAATTCTTATTTCATATATAATGATTTGGTACTTCTAGAGAACCAAATTCCCTTCTTTATAGTTGAGAAGTTGTATGATAAGATTGGTTTTAAACAAGAAGATAAAATGGATTTTGTTAAATACATTGCTTCAAAGTATTTGGCCCGAACACTATCAGATTACTGCATAGACAAAATTCCAAACCCTCCAGCTGAAATTCATCATTTGGTCCATCTCTGTTACCATTATTTAGTGCCCAACCCAGAGAAACCTAATGTATTGAGTTCTAAATCATTTGATCTTTCCAGAATATTTAGCACCAGTAAACTTATAAAAGGTGTGCCGAATTCTACCGATAATATATCCTCGATGGTGATCCCTTCTGCCACTGAGCTTAAACTAAAGGGCCTGAAATTCACACCAAAGAGCAACCCGAAACATTTGCTCGACATATCATTTGAATATGGTGTCTTTAAAATCCCTAAAATAGTAATCACTGATGACACTAAGCCAATTTTTGCAAACCTTATAGCATTTGAACATTCCAATTATGGCAAAAAGGATAAACCCTTCACAAGCTTTGTAGCATTTTTGGATCATCTAGTCAAAACACCAAATGATGTGACAATATTACAAGAGTGCGGAATCGTTGAAAACAGGCTAGGCATTGAAGACGAGGTGATTCATTTCATCAACCAGGTCACCGAAGGTACTGTTTTTGAGGGAGATCACTATTTGACAGAATTATACACGGAAGTGAACAGATTCAGTCAATCAAGCTGGAGCAGGCATCGAGCAAAATTGATTCGTGATTACTTTAGCAATCCGTTGGCAATAATTTCTCTCATCGCTGCTTTCATACTTCTAGTTCTTACATTAGTACAATCTTTCTTTGCAGTTTTTGCATACATCCGTCCCCCGAGCTCATGATACTTTAATTTTCATGGAAATATTCGGGGCTTCTTAATTGAACAAGAGAAAAGTGGGTGTTACCATGTATGCTAGAAAGGAGTTTTTTTTTTTTTAACTTTTTTTTCTTCGTTGTTTGTCAATTGTCATTCCTTTTAGTGTTCTATCTAGTCTATCTTTTGTTTTGATGATTTGCTACGAAGTTTAATTCAAAAGTACCTTGTAACTCTGCACCATATATCAATATTGGTTTTCTTAACTTTGTTTCCTTTATAATTCAATTTCAAGGTTATTTTCAGCACCTGTTAGAGATATGTGTATTGTCTTTTTTGAGAAACTCGTCTTTGGCAGTTGCTGCCAAGGTGATTTTATTGAAATTTAAATTAAGTACATGAGTCAATACAAATGCTACAAGGAATTGGACAAAACAAAGTTTCCATAGACGTACCCATTCCCTGTTTTAACTCGAAAACCATATATATGTGCGAAAATTTCACTTCTTAAAACACTCGTACCGCAAGCAATGCTGGCGAAATCTCATTTTTCCCAAAAAAAATGTACATTTTCCCCAAAAATAGTCTTAAATGTTTTTAGGAAACCTGACGCCCATAGAGCTTTTACTTTACCAGCAGACCTCTTAGCACACCTCCACAACTTTGTACCCGGTTTCTTGAACGGAGACTTCCAGTGTTAGAAACCTTGTGACAAGACATTCATGACATCTTCCGTTCCTTTCCAAAATCTGTTTCAATAACATTCATGACATTTTTTGCTAGAATTCTACAAGCAAAAATATGTTGGTCAATGTGTTATGCTTCTGTCTATATATCTCATTTGCTGGTGATCTAAACAAACAAAAAATGTTTTGTTTGATTTCGACAAGCGCAATTCATCAAACAAAAATAAACATAAATACTTAACCAAATTGGTTATGTAATTTAACATCTATCCAAGATAAATACACCGCATCTGGAATTTTGTAGGTTCCTGGAGCATACTCTTTACGTTTGTCACGTTCCTCAACCTCCAGACTTGAATCTAAGTTATTTAGTTACTAACTATAATTAATATTGATTCTAAGTAATTTATTATTTAATTATTTTAAATCCTTATTTGTCATAAATTTAGATTCATTAAAATATTAAATCCGAAATAAAATAATTCATTGAAAAAAATTTGGAAATTGACATTTAATTGGTTAAAGTCAGAAAACAGTTCTAATTCGAAATTGTAGACCTCTGTGGAATAATTTAATCATAAATTTTCACTGGAAAATCCAATCAAAATGAATTTGGTTATGTTGGAATCCTAATAGAAAATCCTTTGACTTTCATGTTCAGTGTAAATCCAAATTCGGAACACATAATAGAAGTTTGCAAGATCCTTGAAGTAGAAATTTGAGAATAACAAAAGTAAAATTTAAAGAAAATTAATTTACCGAACTAAATTTCTACAAATAATCATCATTTAAAATATAGTTCTATCAATATTAATATGAAAATCTAATTAATTATAATAGAACTTATGAAACATAAAAACGTAATATGATAACCATTCTATTTAAAAATTATTCTTGATTTTCGGATATGTAAATTTAATTCATTTGACCGATAACTTGTCTTTCACTTTGATATGAAATTTTAAAAAACACACTTTCTTCTATATATGTTTTGTATAATTCTTCGACAAGATGTAAAATCAATTAATTTTTTTAATATGTTTTGTATAATGCTTTGTCCACTCACTAGTGGAAAATATACCTTTTGTATCGGGTAAATAAGCACATCTGTGTCGGACCTAGGGGCGACACTGATCCAGGCGACACAGATACATAAACTAATCTGTATCGGGTAAAGAACTGATACTGAAAGTAAGAATCTGTATCGGTTGTTTAATAGAACCGATACAGACACTATTATCTGTATCGGTTGTTTGAAAACAACCGATATAGATTCATACTTTCAGTATCAGTTGTTTGTAAACAACCGATACAAATACTAGTATCTATATCGGTTATTTTTAAATAACCGACACTGTATCATTTTTTTTTTTTTTTTTTTTTTTTTGCTGAATATAGGTATCGCTGATTCTGGATAACAGAAATATTTGTTTCTTATTTTCAAATTATGATATTGCAAAATTTTCAGGATAACACAACAGTACTGATTCCAATTTTTCTCACTAGAAGAAAGATCACCAATTTCAAAGTTAAATTCATGCATGTCAATGAATGGTGGTGGGCCAGGGGCTATTAGCAAATGGCCAAAATAAATATTGCCAATGGGAAAAGTGTCATGTTTTAATTACCATTTGCAAAAATTAAGAATGTTAATTGAAAGTTTGCAAGTTAATATGTTTTAATTACTCATTACCGTCTCGGTCGGAGATGCGCCGCCACCCCTCTTCCTCCGTCCCATTTGCTCCAGCTTTTACAAAGTGTGCAACAGCTTTCATTCACAGGCACAAAGCACAATTTAACAGAAAAAGGATGAAGACAATTCAATTTTCTTATTATTCACAGTCAGCACAGACATTATATTAATTATAAAAATAAATAAAATAAACATACTCTCTCAAGCTTCTAAGGATGAACATCTCTTATTCAATTGCAGTTCAAGCAACGCATATATGCACTCCTTCAACTCACTCACCTTGTATCCAGTACTTCAACTTACTCACCTTATATACTTTAACTCCTTATTCAACTGGTACCAGAGACTGATTCTCACTCCATTATACTTTTTGCACTTCAACTGGTACCGGAGACTGATTGAACTAAGCATAATACAAATTTAGTAATGTTGGATATACTTTAACACCAGTACACAGGAAATTAGATCAACGAAAATCCAAATTGAAATCCATTTACAAACCATTTACAAACCAAAGCCAAGTTTATGAACAAGGCAGCAAAATAAACCAAGCAACACGGTACCAGGCCGGGACCAGAAAAATCAACAAGAACACAACGAGGCAGCACCGTGCAACATACATCAAGCATCAAATATAAAAGAGGGGGGTTGCTCAAGTAATTAC
>CAXKVW010001105.1:0-30302 GCA_964058825.1 Carex arenaria
AGGCGGAGATAGGCAAAAAAGAGAAATTGAGAGAATCAGGATGGTACCTACTGCCTTATTTATTAATTCATTCATGTTTTTTCAATTCAGCCTTTAACTTTCCATGATTTGCAAATGTGTGCAAAGCTAATGTTGCGTAGTTCTTACCATTTTATTGACGGTTTAAATTACTGAAGTGTTAGGTAGAAAATAATATATATTTGCATATTAGTATTTACAATGTTAACTACGCTTTGCAATGTAATATTTCGTTATATATTACGCACATTAATTACTGGAACATCTCGATCGTCCATTTTATTATATTATATTTTTTTTTGGGTTTTACATTTGATGATATGGCCCAATTAATGCATGAGTTTAACCGATTAACCCTTCCCAATTATTTCTATAATTTTTTTATTTTGCAAAATAGGAATCAAGAAAATTTATTCCTTTTTTTTTAACAAACACTATCAATCAAATATGGGCAGAGACTCTTATTTTTCCTCAATAAGGGTCTGTTCGTTTGTCACGGAATTATGCAGGATGGAATTCGACGGGCATGAGAACCCATGAACATGGGTATGACAAGATTGATTATGAGAATGTGCTGAAATAGATGTTTGATTGTACCGTGAGATTAGTTGTGAGAAATCTTGATTTAAAAAAAATATGTGTTTCTCATCTATTTAAAATAAGAAAAACAATTGATTAAAAATTAATTAGACTAATAATAAATGTTCTCATAGATTAAAATTTTAATAATTTGTGATGTAAAAAAAAATTACAACATCCAGATTCAGATTCTTTTATTAGTCCATGATGGAAAATGAATAAATGAGAGAGGTGATTATATATACAACTCGCACGTGTATTTGAGGAAAAGGTTGAGGGAGGAGAGACAAAGTGATATTTACATAAAAAAAATGTGGAGACTTAGTCAAGATTGTGAGGAGGCAGTGAAGAGAGGGAGAGAGACTAGGAAGTTAGCTCTGAGTTCGGATTGGACACGTGTCAACAGGGTCTAGAAGTGCGACAAAAGTTCCTCTCCATTTTGTATCTTCATGGTGCCTTCATTTTTGTATCTTCATCATAACTCTATTTTTAAAAACTAATATAATTCAAAATTTAAAACTTAAAATTCAAAATAAAATTGTTGGATGTGATCTATATCATTTTATCTATGCACATATAAAAAATTACAACATTTCAACTTCGTTTTAGTTGTCATCAAAAATTTATAAAAAATATACTAGTATGAATAATTTCTAGACATAGATTTTTCAACTTATCGAATCACATAAAAACAAAATTGAAATGTTATAATTTTTTATGAGCACATAAAAAAATAACATTAATCACATTTAATGATTTTATTTTAATATGTATGATCTAAATTTTGAGTAATTATAATTTTTAAAAATGGAGACATAATGGAGGCATAAGAAATGGAGAGAGACATAAATTGTGCTTATCTATGGGTTAAAGCGTTCTGTAATTTATAAATACTCAAGTCATAATCAAGCACTCAAGCACTTACTCCGGTAATGAAAGCAAAACCCTTGTCTTTTAATTGTCAATTTTTTTAGCTCCACACTAATCACCTCCCAATCATAAGCAGTTCCAAGGCGTCAAATCCGACCCATTGCTATCCACACGATGCAACATCAACCGGGACCACAGCCTAGCCCCCAAACCGGTGCCGTTCATCAACCGGGGGGAGGGGATGTGACAACGGAGGGGGAACCAGTTGCCCCAGCAGCCGCTGTCGCACCACCTGTGTCAGCCGCTGTCGCACCACCTGGAGTAGGGGATGATGTTGGCCTTAATGTAGATCCGAATCAATCAGATCCAGTTTGGCAATTGTGGTTTTCCGCTGGTGGCACCATTTTCAGCGCCGCCATGACTGCTCTCACCCTTCCCGGACACCTTCGTGCGGTCCATACAACAGATGAGGCAAGTACTTGTGCTATCCTTAATTAATTATTGTTCTTTAATTGATGTTCCTTCATAAGCTGTTATTTGTTTATATCATCGGTACTATATATATCTATTATTTTCACTTATTATTATCAGTCAGGGGCAGATCAACGTTAAGTCAGGGGCGGACAAGTGTCCTACCCTGAATTTTAGAAAACAGTTCTCAGGATTTTAAACTCTTGCTCCACCTTGAAAAATTAAATGTCTTGCCCTGTTGATTGTTGAGAGCATGGTTCCGAAAATTGTTGAATCGTCTGAGTTTTGTACAAAAAAAGAAGAAGTGGAATTTGAAAATTGAGTAGGAATGAAAGGGATTTTGTTTTGTCCGTAGAAACAGGAAGGAGAAACTGACAATGCAATGTGGGACCAATATTAGACATTCAATTGTTGGGCTGAAATTTACTTAGTGTTGGGCCGTTACTTATTTAATATTTATTTCTAAGTTTCATGGTTAAATTTAACCTGATTTGTTGATTTTCAATTCAAAAGTTTGAGATTACTTTTTCAATCATTCAAATTAAGCAATATTTAATGTAATAGTTTAATTTTTAATGTTTGTATTTTATGTTTTACAAATTACTATTTTTTTTTCAAAAAATCTTACTTTTTTAAAAAAAAAAAAAAAAAAATCAAGTTTCAGATCCGATTTGTCTCCTCCATTTACTGCTATTGGATTTAAATCTAGTTAATTATTCTTGCTCCGACAAAAATCCTGAATCCAAACTCTAAGATTTAATCCTTTGTTTAAATTAACTTTTCAGAGGGCGAGGCTCATAGCAAGTGTCGGAGTTCCAATTGGAGTTGCGGCGGTTAGTCTTGTTGTTAGCTTTTGGCTTCCATCAGATCCAGTCAGACGAAGAAATTGGATTACAGGATTATCATGGCTAAATACTTTTATGTTAGGCGGTCATATTTTTTATTGGGTATTTCCATAGTGAACTAAAACATGGCTAGAGGAAAAAAAAACCAAAAAAAAGGAAAAAAAAAAGGGGGGAAAACAAAAAACAAAAAAAGAAGAAAAGAAGAAAAAAGAAGAAAAAAAAATTATGGTTTTTGCTACGTTCTATGAAAGAGGGTAAACTTTTTTTTTTTAATATTATTGAGTTGTGCATTTTGTAGCCCTTTTTAAGAAAAAAAATATAAATAAGTGGGGAATATGAATTTCATATTCCCCCATTGAAAAAAAAGGTTCCCGGTACTTTATTTTTCTATTTTTCTGCATTTGGCGTTGGAGCCAATTTTTCTTTATTAATTATATCGACCGTTATTCAACTAAAATATATTCATTAAATTCACCGTTATTCACTGTTATTTATAAGATCAATGGTGGCTTCTGTTTTTACTGTTTGATTAAGTCACCGTTGGATTAGCAATTTTCAAAGTGGCTTAATAAATAGTAAAAAAATTCAAAAAAATGTAAAATTTGATCTCCAAGTACATTTTAATATAGAGATCACATCTAACGGTTTAGATCGACTGTTTGGACTTTGAAAATAAAAAAATGACTTGGTTGTACGGGAGCTCAGAAACAATCGATTGTATATTAGCTAACCCCTCTCTCTATATATTTATTATTAGCTGAATTTGGAATTATCAACTTAGTCCCACAAAGATTATTGTAAAAAAAAAAAACTCTTTATAGATCCCAATTGCATTAATTAATTGTTTTGTAATTTGTGAGGGGAGAAACCGAGAAAGATTGTTACAAGAAAAAAGATTCTTCTGACGTGAAGTATGCTGAGTGGAGTGGAGGAGAGAGAGATTGGGAAGAAAAAATAGAGCTCCGACTGAATTTGTTTTCTCCTGTCAAAACAGTATTGCTGAAAGACAAAATGGAAACTGCTTAAAATTTTAAATGGAAAAAAAACGAAACTGCCGACCAACGCTGAGACAAATGTCCATATTTTGTTTTTTCCCATTAAAACCTACGCAATATGCAACCAAACACCTCTAAGGTTGTGCTCCAATTGAGGTTACGCGGAGGGAGAGGAAGGAAAAAAACTGATTGGGGTGAAACTGTGCCTCTGCCCGAAGCTTTCACCTGCTCCAAAACAGAAGAAGCGGAGGTGAAACGGAGAGGTATCAGAGGAGAACGCGCACTATTCAGAGGTGAATCTGTATGAATTTTGGCGACAATCTTCACTCCCAATTTGAAATGTAAAATTTACTGTTTGAAGTGAGCTCTTCACCTCTGAGATTTTCCTTTGTCTTCCATTAATAAGATTTTTCACCTAATTACGGAGCACAGACTAAAAGATTCCCTTGCGCAGTAATAAGAGAGGATGTGAATTAGAGTATTGCTGCATTGGTTATTGGAGTACAGGTGGCTAACGAAAGTCATAACTTAATGATTGCAAATATCGTTTGTGACCACTTTTATGCAGAAGTGTGTTGCAATTGTTTCTATCCGGCAATACATATAAAAGATTTAATTTATGCATATAAAAATTTACAAATTTTAATGAATACTCATTACAAATTTTTAATATAAAAAAGAATTTAATATACTTCTTTCGAATGAACAGTTTCTTTTTTCTTTCTTTTTTTCTTTTTTTCTTTACCAAAACAAGATGGGAGGAGCTTTTCAAAAAAGGGGGAATTTCATGTATACCCCTCAAAAACTTGGAAATTACGTATTTTTTCCTCTAAAATTCATAATATCATATTTATCCTTCTAAACTTCATAAACTCACAAATTTATCCATTTTAATATATTTTATATTGAAACTCATTTTAAATTTAAAAAATACCTATCTTACCCTTGAATCCCTCCCCCTCCCTTCTCATTCATTTCTCTTATCCTGATCGACATTCTCATTTCTTCCCCTCTTTTCTGTGCCTCTCCTCTGCCCCTGGCCTCAAATCAATTTCTTTCATCGTTTCAGCCCTCCATTTTGTTGCTTCTCTCCCTAATCCCTTCACTGCCACTTGTGTCTTTGTTAATTAAGTAATGGCTACCTCCATTAGTGCATCAAACAGATAGCACATCATCTTTCCAAACTGCTCTCTAACGTCTCCTACAAAGGATGATTCTTCTTCTTTTCTAATACCCAAACAAAGCAATCTAGTAAATCATAGATGAAATTGATTATTGTCTCTCACTCAATTGATGAGAATGGTAGAAAAAAGAAGGAATAATCAAGTGAAATAACAATTAAGATACCACTTTTCTCAGTCGTAAACTGATTCGTGCTATGAGCATTTTCATAAATATGCCAAGGAGAGGAGTTGGTGAGGAATATGAGGCAAATCCGATCCTTATTGGATGTCGAAAGACACCGTATTGTTTTGTACCATTCTAAAATCTCTTTTCATTCTTGGCTGCATAATGAGATAGAATAGTAAATGTGCTTGAATCAATTTTTAACATTACCTAATTGTCCAATTTATTCCAATTTCGCTGAGAAAACAAAGTGCAAATATAGTACTTTTTTCATTAAATTGGATATTAACTATTTCAAGTTTTGGATATTAACCATTTCCATTTGGATTAGATATGATAGAAAGATAAAATGGTTTCCTTAAGGTTGGGACTGGAGAGAAAATTATAGATTGGGGGGGGGGGGGGGGGGGGGGGGGGGGAGAGGAGGTTGGTGAGGACGAAGCAGAAAAGTGGCGTGAGAAGAAGGTACGGGAGATAGTAGAGAGCTAGCACAGAGATGAGAGGAGTCGAAAAGAGATTGTAGAAATACCTTGTGTTTTGTCTAGAACAAGGAGGGGAGCAAACCAGAAGGGAGGAGGGGGAGCGATCCAAAGAGGAGAATTGATCTGCTCCGTTAATCTAATTAATATTAGACAGTTTAAATTTGGAGGCATAAAGAATAGATCCATGCTGTTAAGTTTTATTTTTATATGAAGGGTAAAATGGGTACTACATAAATATAAAATGAGTTTTAATAGAAAAAATAATTAAATGGGTAAATTTGTGAGTTTATGAAGTTTAGAAGGGTAAACATGATATTATGAATTTTAGAGGGGGAGATACGTAATTTTGAAGTTTTTGAGGGGTATACATGAAATTCCCCCTTAAAAAAAATAGAACGTTATTTATTATACTTTAAGCAGGGACGAATTTAAGACTTAACTAAAGATAATAAAGTCACTCTTATGATTTTAAAATTTTAATTGAAATTTAATTAAATTTTCATTTGTATAAAAATGTGTATTTATAGTTTAGTGGTTTGAGTTCCACTTAGTATTTTTATGCTGGGTTCAATTCCAGCTACTCATATTTTCTTTTTTCTTTTCACATATTAGAGCATTTACATCTCAGAAACTATTAGAATTTATAATATAATGTGGCAGTTTCTAATTCAGTTTCAGAGATGTGGGAGAGTTTCTTATTTAGCAACTATGCAGGAAAATTTCTTATTAAAAAACTGTTTATAAACTCCATATTGATCAAATAATTGGCTCAAATTGTTTCTCATTTTTAATTTATTGCTGATGTGGCTTAATAAAAATTCTAAAATTAATTTCAAAAATATGAGAATTTAGAAATTTTAGAGATCTTAATTTTAAAAATTAATTAACAGTTAAAAATTTATTGGAGTTGCTATGATGTATATGCTCTTATGTATTTTAAGTTTAGCTTCTATTGTTAGACAGATTATGAGACAGATTCATTGTATCTAGCTTATGTATCAGGAGTCACTCGAGTCAATTCGCAATTTCAAATTTTCAAGTTCTGTCTCAGTTTTTGAATTCTGTTTTTGAAGAAATATAATAGCGATTCCGATTAACAATCTACGCTACAGGCACAGTCTACAGGAAATCCATTATTTATGTGGGTCTCACCTTTAATCCATTCTTTGTCCTCCTGTGTTGGAAATCCAAAGCATGTGTTGATTCAAACTTAATTTGGTATTGAACTGCTGTGGTTCAATAAAATGACACAGGTTTTGCCAATAAACAAAATAAGGTGCTCCGGTCGATGGGTGTCAATGGTACTCTTTTATTCGTTTATCTGATCCGTATCATATCCAGAAAAACAAATATAATTAAAAATATTTTTTTTTATAAATTTATTGGGTATGGGTATGGATAAATTTTTTTTTTCGTGATCTAAATGGGTAAGGGTAAGAGTACGGATCAAGCCTATTTTGTATCCGTTATCTGATTGGATAATTATAAAAAAAATTTATATATATTATATATATTAATAAGCATTGAAAACATTATTCAAAATTAAAAAATAAGCATTGAAAAGAGTATTCTAATTGGTTTACTTACTCTTCGCATGATCAATTTTTTTTTTTCAACATAGTACTATGCATATGTGAAATGAATGTATATGTTTTAAGACGAGGGATCCAATTACACCATTTTATGGTGACACAACTTGACACCATATGTTTATAAGTCGTTTATACAATTTCAAAGTCGAAACGGTCGATCCAAACCGTTCAACATAGTCTCCTATTAAAATGTGCTTGGTGACCAAATTTTATATTTTTGGAATTGTTTAGTATTTATTAAGATGTGCACAAAATTGTTGTTTTCAGACAATTCTGAACCATTGTAAACAGCGATTTTAAAAAATTCTAAATAAATAGTAAACAATTTAAAAAAATATGTAAAATATGGTCTCCAAGTACATTGTAATATGGAGATCATGTTTTCCTGGTTCAGATTGGCTGTTTGGATTTTAAAATCATGAATATGACTTATAAACATATGGTGTCAAGATGTGTTACCATAAAATAGTGTAATTGGATCCCTTCATGTTTTAATATTTTATTTTAATAAATAATAAAAATAATTATTATATTTGTTAGATTGTGTCATAATCTATTTGTCTATTTGACTAAATTTGCAAAACATATATTAGAGTTTTCTTGTCTTGAGATATTGTGCAGGTTCATGACTGTAGAAAATGCAATACACACACATTAAGGATGAATGAATAATTGATATATTTATCAATGATAAAGTCATAATACACAAGACATTGGACAGCAGAAGCTGTTAGTTTGTAATAATCTAGAAGTCAATAATACGATAAATTATCATAAAGCTTTGTTCATGAATTGAGTGATTAATAAACTGTCATTTTGTTACCTTGAGTATTATTGAATTTATCGATCATTCATTTATATGAACTAGAGTCAATAGTTGGAATTGTGAAACTCCATAATATTAAATGATATATATACTTTTAAAAGTCTTTAACCGAGGTAATTAGCAGGAACACTAATTTACCGTTACAAGGTTAGAATGTGGATTAAAAGATGGTCAAGTTTTACAGACCATTGACATGAGATGTCATTTTAATCACATAGATACATGTTCTAGGAACATGATATTTGACAGACCCCGAATGAAACATTAAATGGAATTGTGTACGTGTCATTAATGTTTTCATTCAGTGTTAAGTTCTAAAGTATGAGGTATTCATCTTTCCTACTAAGAGATGTGTATGTGTGATTGTTACTTAACGCTGTCGGTAAAACGCAGTCATAACGGTAGCTTTTCGGTATACATAGCTTAGCTGAGGTAGTGATGGTTTACCAAAAGTACTATTGTCCCTCGTATCTCTATACGAGTTACGGTATCACTGGGCCCCTTGATAGAGTAAGATTATCTGCATGCAGTGTAATTACAAGAGTAATTATATTTGATAATCTGCTCAAGATCGAGAAAAGATTAAGTTTGCAAGGATGACACACACTTACCTTGAAACTGATCTGATACTGTGAGACATAAGAATTAACACGACTAAAATAGTTTACTGGATCGTGGTACTGTATAGTACAGCATCATCTGTGTAATTGGATGGTCATAGTGTAGATGTCAGATGCCTCCTATGATTATAGAAGTTAAAATGGTTTTAATTCTATTTACCAACATAACACATATCCTATTGGGTCACACCGTAAAGGAGACTTATTAGAGAATCTTATAATTAATTATATATAGTTATAATTAATAATAAGATATTTATATTAATTATAAAATGTATAATTAATATAAATGTTATAAAGATGACAAGCTTAAACATATTCAATTTACAAGCGTGTACGACACGTTGTGTAAAAGCTATCGCAACAACAGTTGCAAGAAGTTATAACTGATCAGATCGATTATAAAGTGGATTACAAATATTAATTATGAATTAATATTTTGGGCTCAAAGCCCATTTGAATTTTGAGCCCAAGTTAAAAATAGATTTTAATTAGAAAGCCCAAAAGTCAAAAGTCAAAGTCAAAGCCCAAAGCCCAATATCAAAGCCCAAAAGTCAAAGCCCAAACTAATCAATTGATTCATGGGCTCGATGGCATTTTGGTAAATACCATGTTGCCCTAGGGGAATATTGGTCATTTAGACCATTTCAAAAGTCTATAAATAGAGGGGTAGGGGTAGAGATAAATTCATTCCAAAAATCCGATCAAAGTCTGATCGATCTGAAAGTCAGTCTTTTAGAACTTTCGATTTTTCTCTTCCAAATAGTGTTGGGCTAGAGAAAAAAGATATACGTAATCCACGTATAATCTTGCGAGTCGTGAATAGTGTTTTTACGGTTGTCGTGAATAGTGTTTTCGCGAAGTTTCGTGAATCTGATTTTGCGCGAGACGCAGTTAGTTTTTACGATCCTCGTGAATAGTATTTTCACGCCTTCTGTGAATAGTATTTACGGGATTTGGAAATAATATATATTTGAGAAGGTCGTAAATATATTTATTTCGTCCTTTTCTCGGTGAATAGTATTTATGGGATTTGGAAATAATATATTTGCGAAAGTCGCGGTAGTTCTATTGAATAACTGCGGGTCGTAAATATATTTATTTTGTCCTTTTCTCGGTGAATAGTGTTTTTGCGAATCCCGCTGGTCAGTATTACTGGCAGTAGAAAGCCAGCGCTCTGGTGGTTCCTGGTGGACGACCGATAGAGGTATCAGATGTCTGATACTCCGAGGCAAGACGTTCCTCAGATTCGATCTTCTCGGTCTGCTGCAATCCAATTGGAATTTGGATCAAGGTATAAATATGTTATATTAATCTATTTAATTTGTAAGTAGATTAAAGTTTTAGAAATCAATTATGGAGTAGATCTGTAAAAGGATTAAATCAGGTTTTGATGTCAAAGAATACTGAAGGTGGATCCCCTTGGAAAGTATTATGACATACCTCGTTTAATCCTTGGCTTAAGTTAGAAGTAAAATTTTTGTTTTACGTTCTTTCCGCAGCTTAAGCTAATCAATGGGTTTGGACCGTCCGTAACCCAACAGAAGCATCATCTCAAGATTAGAATATTAAATATGTAAAATTGGTAAAATAAGTTTGAGACTGAACTAAGTGAGGCCTACCATTGCAACGGTTCAGGAACCATTGTAACGGATAAAATAAACATTTACCCGTTGCATCATAGATTAATTCATTTGGACCTGTCATGCAATGACAAAGTTTCTAGAGATTACCCGTTACGGTACCATTACCACAATTCATCTACTGTTAGGGTTTACAGTATTCAAATCTGTCGTAAGTTGACCAACCGTTATAACGGTAAAGGAGCCGTTATAATGGTAGGGCCAAATTGCTTCATTGTTATCAACTCTCTATAAATAGAAGTAATATCAAGGTTTGGATAATCACTCTAGCCGCCCCCTAACTTCAATATTTCGAATTCTCAGATCTAGAAAAGTCGTTGTTGCTTGTACACTTCAACTTCAATATTCACATTCAATCTCAAGCTTATTCAACAAATACACAAACTCTTAGAGTGATCCTACGAGATCAACCTTCTTCCTTTGAGCCTTTGTTGCTCGCTTTGTTATTCTTGAGCCTTTAGTGCTCATGAGCCAATTCCGTGCTCGGACCGTGTGACTTCCCAGAAGATTGTAAGGGCTCACCAATTCCACTTCGTACCAATTTCTCATTGGATAAAGAAATGCTCGTCATCTCGAAGGTTGTGAGCTCTGGAGATGTAGGCGTTAGTGCCAAACTCCGTAAACAACTCTCGTGTTAAGTGTCTCTAAACTCTACTATTTATTTTATTATGTCTTAGTTTAAAACAAAGTTATTCGAGTTTCCGTCAAAAATAACTTTAAGACACATTAGAAATTTACAACTTAGATTAAAAGTTAAAAAAATATCTATGCACCCCCTAAGTGCCTTTGGGACTAACAATATTAACATTGCCCGTTATTTACCCGCTACCGTTTTGTTATCCAAGAGCTATAACAGGTAAGCTAGGATACAGATAAGATAATTTTTAACGAGTAAGAGTAAAATACGAATAAGAATAAATTCTAATATGTACGGATATGAAAATGCTTTCACTGGATCCTTACCATATGAGTTGACACCCCTATTCCGGTCACTCTCTCATGCATGAAAAGTTTGAAGCACATAAATCCTCCAATTTTGTGTATGACTTTTGAAAATGATGCAAAAAGGTACCCAGAAGTTGTTTCTCATCATAGCCATCTCATAAGCTGGAAAATCAGCACGTCAGTCTGATAGAGATAGTGATTGAAGCATGTAGATCAAATCGTAAGAATGTTATTATGCAATATAATTCTTGGTCGCATCTGTCAAGTTTCTCAAAAAGAAAGAAAACATCATGTCATGTTTTGGAATCTATTTCTCAAAAAGGGTCATTTTTCTTTGGTCCACCTCTATCATCGGTCAATATCCAATTGTAAAGTAAAGAATCGGTGTTTAATTTAATTTAGTGGTCATGAAATATTCATATGAAATGTCTCATATTTATAATTTCATTAAAACAAAGTGTTGCGTGCTCTGTCTGGCCCCACCTCTGGAGCACCTATTATCTATAAATAAATAATTATTTTTTATTTAAGCATGATATTACAGTTTAATTGTGAGTTAGTTAATTTATTTGTCTATTTCAGATTTATAAAACTGAGTTAATTGAAGTGCTGATTTAATCATGTTTTATTTAACAATGATTCTTTAATTGAATTTAATCGCTGTTTTATTTACACGACGATTATTTATCTATTCTTTAAAGTAAATCAGAATTTAGAAAATCATCAACCTTTTCAGGCATGGCAACGAGATACAGCGACTTTATGTAAAGGAAAAAGTCACAATTGTATAGTTTTTGTTCGTATCTCCTTTCATCTCTATTTTGTCCGTTCTTGCGCTGCCCGGCTGCATCTGTTTACAAACTTCTCCAGTTTTACAAACTGGGGGCATCCATTTATTTCGGTAAAAGTTAAAAATGGTTTTATTATTAGAATAAGGCCAGCATGCTACGTGTATTATAGTGACATGTCGTGCTATCTCTTCAAAAATCTATTGAGTAGACTTCAAACGATAAATCCAAACCGTTGAAACCGGTCTATTTCACAAGTGATGCACTTACATATAAAATTTACAAATTTTTACATTCATTTAGTATAAAGTTAAGCGGTCAAAAAAATAATAAAAAATGAATGTATTAAAATTAACTTATAATTCTTATTTTTTTGACCGCTTGACTTTATACCAAATGAATTCAAAACATTATAATTTTGACATGTAAATACATCACTTATGTAGTAGATTGGTTTCAATGGTTTGGATTAGCCATTGAAACATATTCAATAAATTTTTAAAGAGGTAGCACGATATGTCACTATGCTATAGGTAGCATGCTAGTCTTATTCTTATTATTAATATTTTTTTATAATAGTAATAATGTAATATAGAGTCCGGTTAGTATGACATCAGTGTCATTTCGGTCTATATAACACTAACCCCAAAATCTACCAAATCGACTTCCAACGGTGAATCCAAACCGTTCAAACTGCTCTACTTCCATGATTTGTGCATTACATACAAATTTTATATTTTTTTTGAATTTATTTAGTATCAAGTTAAGCAGTCAAATGTGTGAGTTTTTAAGTTAATTTTAATTCATTCATTTTTCAACATTTTTGATCAGTTGATTTGATACTAAAATAATTTGAAAATATAAAAAAATTGCATGTAAATGCATCACTCATAAAGTAAATCGGTTTGAACAGTTTAAATTAGTCGTTTGAACTATATTTAATCAATTTTAAAGTTGATATCATATGACACCGATATCATATTAGCCGGACTCTCTCTAATATAATGCACCCTTATCACATCAATATGAATATATGATCAGTTGACCACTGATGTGATATCGAGCAAATTGTAACTCATTTATTTTTTTAAGATTAATAATACTAGGGTTGTTTTTTCAAGCTTTGCCCCGAAAAAAAAAATGTATATATTGAATAAAAAAGAAAATTATCTATATATAATCACAACTTATGCACACCTAGCTAGCAGTTGTTCACTAAATAATACTAGATTTGCTCATGCTGGTTTTTCATTTTTGTATGTGGTATTCTTTTAGTGGTATCCTAAAGACCTACGGCCGTTTGTATTCCCATTTTCTTTTTCTAGAAAAGTACAGATATTGTACTGGAGAGTCCGGCTAGTATGACATCGGTGTCATATGACACTAACTTCAAAATTGATTGAATAGACTTTAAACGACTAATTCAAACCGTTCAAATCGATTTACTTTATGAGTGATGTGTTTACATGCAATTTTTTTTCTATATTTTTAAGTTATTTTATATCAAATCAAGCAGTAAATATATTGAAAAATGAATGTATTAAAATTAATTTAAAAACTCACACATTTGACTGCTTAACTTTATACTAAATAAATTCAAAAAATTATAAATTTTGCATATAAACGCACAACTAATGAAGTATGTCGGTTTGAACGGTTTGGATTCATCGTTCGAAGTCGATTTGATAAGTTTTGAAGTTAGTGTTATATAGGCTGAAATGACACTGAATTATGATTAGACAACATATTTCTCGAATCTTAATTTTCAAATCCCTTGGGTCCCACTACTGAAAATTAATCTGCCCCAAATAAGACAATTGAAAACCTGTAGTACAAAACCCTAACTGGATGAAATAAGAACTAAAGTTATCAACCATGTATACTTCAAAAATATGTTTTTTTATTTTATCAACGAGGTTAAAAGTATTTAGCATTTAACATTATTGGTATTCTTTGTGGATACTCATATCGTTAATATAAATACTTTTAAAAATAACAAATTTTTTCGATTTATTTTTAACAATATTTTAATTTAACTTCGTGGATAAAATAAATTCTTGTATATGCAATGTATACTCTTATTATTGGGACTATGTTTAAAACTAACTGTAAGTCTGTAACTATATATGACCCACATTTTCATTTTCATTGTGGAAATTGGAACTGGGTAGTGAAATTTGTAGAATTCACATCCTCTGCGGAGCTTTTGCCTGCGGAGTTCCTGTTGTGTTTTTAATCTGGTCCATTCGTTTTGATCGGACGGAACAAATAAGATTTTGGCACGAATCTCAAAGAAAAATTAATATTGCCCCTTCATCATTCCGAGCACTCACTAGTTGAGAATAAATCTAAGCCGTCCGATCAGCTCCACACAGCTCTGTGAGTAAAAGCTCCGCAGAGAATACTGGTCCAAAATTTGTAGGGAATAGAGATCAGAAAAAGTAAGCGCTTACAGAAAGTCAAAAGAGGAGAGGAGAGAGATACGATGGTCAGAATAGTAAAGCAAGGATATGGAGAAATATTAGAGCATTGCATTTCTGAAATATATGAGAATTTTTTTTTTCCAATTTTTGAATGTTAAAAGACAATAAAAAATAATTACATGCGTAAGTACTTTTGAAATTAAATAAAAATAAAAACAAAAATACTATTATTATGTGGATAGACTCAGAGATTACAATAAACTGTGCAAAATGAAATTCATATTTAAAAAAAGAAGAAGATATTTTCGAACTTCGCTTCGGAAAAGTATGATTTTTTTTATTAAAGATGGTTTCATATATAATATTAAAAATTGTATTCAGCAAATTTTAGGTACAAATAATATTTTTTTCAAAACAATATGATTATTCTGCATTATGCATGAAGAAGGACAAAAAAAAAATTTGAATTTCTGTAAAATACATATATTGTACGTTAGATATTCAATTACATATTCTTATAAATAGGGCTGTAAATGAGCTGGCTCGGGCCGAGCTGGGTCTTAGCTCAGCTCGTTAATTATGGACTGAGCTTGGACCGAGCGAGCTAGACCTGAGACTTGCGAGCAAAAATCTCAACTCAAACTCGTGACGAGCTAGCCCGAGCTGGCTCACTTGGTCTGGCTGGACCTTGTTTTAAGAAGAAAATAAATTTTACAAACTTTTTTGGATCAAGTTGGACCGAGTTTGACAGTATAAAATGAACACAAATTCATACAAATTCACAAATTGATGTCTAGCTGTGCTAGTTGGCAAGCAAGCTATGCCAAGCTCAAACTCGTTAATTCTGGACCGAGCTAGCTGGCTCGTTAACAGCTCGGTCTAGTAACGAGCGAGCCAGATGCGAGTCACGATCAAGCTACGAATTACGAGCTTTTTTGCCACCCCTACTTATAAATGAGGTGAAAGAAACACACATATTCTTATAAGAGGAGGGATCCAATTACACTCTTTTTTTTGACACATCATGACACCGTTTTTTTTTATAGTTTAATTTTGCGATTTCAAAATCCAAATAGTCGATCCAAACCGTTCAACATGATTGATATACTAAAATGTGCTTGGAGATTAAATTTTACATTTTTTTGAATTTGTTTACTATTTATTAAGATGGTTACAAAATCGTTGTTTTTCAATGGTCCGAAAACAAAATATGACAATTGAAAATATAAATAACATGACATTACTATAAATATTAGACTTATTTAATTTTTATAGGTACGATAAATTTTAAATACTATAAACTCAGCTACTACAACAAAGAGACTCATCATAAAAAATTTATAGGTACGATAAATTTTGCATTAATTAATTATATTTCAATAATGTCTATGTCAAAAATTTGGACAGAAGTTAATTAAAGTGACTTCATTGGTAGGCGTGAATTGTGAAGGAGCAAAGTTGTCAGGAATTTGTAATATGGTTCAGAGGTGCATCTGTTGATGCGGAAGAAGGACTTGTAATTAAGATTGGAAGGTGAAATTGTAGATTCATGGTTTTCATAACTAGCAATCCTTTTATTAATACAACACATACTGGATCATTTATATAGATTATATTTATATGTGATGGATAAAAATATACCACACAATTAATTCTGCGTAAAAGAGCCACAAACGATCAGTGTCCACTCATTATTTTAAGCAGTATGCACATAAATATTTTGGTATTATAATGGATCCTAATTCTTTTTATCGTGTAAGAAACCCTGTAGTGAACTGAAGGGAGATCAGTATATCACATTTTTTTTGTTAGACGCTATATCAAAAGATGTAGACGAACAGTAACACAATATCAACATAATTGTATCTTTTCACGTAAAGGCCAATCACAATCACGCACCTTTGAAACTAACAGCTCCTTTCTCCTAAAGAATTCTGAGTACTGGGACCTACTCCTACCTCTACCTGCACGTTTTGTGGTCTGTCATCTGTGGCATTCCCATCTTAATTGTACCAGCCTATCTAACCTGGCCTGTAACACTTCTAATTTATATATTCATCTATTGTTTTTTACACCTTAGACTCTGCCTTTTCTTTTATTTATATGCACGCAATAGACAAAATCTTGTTTTGTAGTGACTCTAAATCTCTAATAGTTGATGTAAACTTTTTTTAAATTTATTTATTGTTGCAAACTTCTGGTACGGATTGAGTTATTGGAGTTGTTATAAAATAAAGCTTGTTTACAGATATATTTATGATATTCAAGTGGTTTTGAAAATGTTAAGTTTTTACATTTCTCACATATTTTATGTGATTAGTGATAAGTTTGACCTGAATTGAAATGAATTGGTAAAAATAAAGATGAATGAAGTCACTAATTCACGGTTTAGAGATGAGATGCCTAACATTTAGGCATTTACTCTAATGAACCGGCTACCATTAATAAAAGATTTGACTGTTTATTTTTATTCGTGAAATGCTTCGTCAACTATGCTTCATCGCCATTTTTTTAAATTACTACTTTTTTATCGTATGTAGTGATAAGTATATAGAACGTCTGATATGGTTTTCTGTATTTTATTCGATGTTTGATTCAAAAACGTCAAAAATCCAAATAAAACACACATAATTCACGAAAATATCACAAACTATGTTATTATGCTAGTTACCATGCACTCAGCTTTACTCTGTAACTCGTACACCATTAGTAACGTTGATACTAGTCACATATAATCTGTATTCACAACAAGAGTAATGATACACCTGTCAGCTTGACTTGAAATAGGAAGCAGAGAGTGAAGAATTAGGTAATAAACTAATAATTAATTGTTGTTTTATAGCTGTCTATTTCTTTTCAGTTGAATAACGGTGAATTTAATGAATATATTTTAGACTATGCTACTTTCTTTCTGGGTTTTACGACTGCTTGCTTTCTGCATTTTCAGAGGCACATGGGCTATGGCTTTTTATGTAGTATGTATGCATTCATGCTGGCTTCTATTTCTCACAGACTGAGAATTTATAGCTGTCTATTTCTTTTCAGTTGAATTTACAGCTGCACTTTCAGAGGCACGAGCTATGGGTTTTTGAAAGTCATGGCAAGCTGCCCAGGATAGATATAAATTTATAAAAATAATAGGTACATTACATCTACTGTTACTAACTATCTATACCTCATTTCTCCTAAAAAAAAAAACTATCTATACCTCATGCCACTCCTCATCCCAGCGGATTTATCGGCACGAACCAATAACAAGAAAAAGATACATTTTTAAAAAAACTAAAACCCCGTGATAAGCAATGCTTCAGCCAAAGCTTCGTTTCCTCAACGCATCTCATCGCAATGTGCTTCGGCAGGCATCTGACCGAAAAGTTAAGACTCAAAAACCTTATTTTATTTTCTTTCTATCTTTACCCCCTATCTCCCAACCCCCCCTTTTTTTTCCTCTAGCTATTTTTAAGTTCACCATGGAAATACCCAATAAAAAATATGACCGCCTAACATAAAAGTATTTAGCCATGATAATCCTGTAATCCAATTGCTCCGTCTGACTGGATTTGATGGAAGCCAAAAAGCTAACAACAAGACTAATCGCCGCAACTCCAATTGGAACTCCGACACTTGCTATGAGCCTCGCCATCTGAAAAGTTAATTTAAAAAAAGGACTAAATCATAGAGTCTGATAATAATAAGTGAAAATAATAGATATAAACAGCTTATGAAGGAACATCAGTTAAAGAACAATAATTAATTAAGGATAGCACAAGACTTGCCTCATATGTTGTATGGACCGCGCCAAGGTTTTCGGGAAGGGTGAGAGCAGTCATTGTGGAGCTGAAAAGGGTGACGCAAGCGAAAAACCTCAATCGCAAAACTGAATCAAAATTAAGGCGAACACTCACCCCGGCAGCCGCTGCTGCACCAGCACCGTCAGCAACAAATATGCCGTCAACAGCAAATGTGCCGGTGGAGGGGGCACCAGTTGCCCCAGCAGCCGCTGTCGCACCAGCACCACCAGAAGCAAATGTGCCGGTGGAGGGGGCACCAGTTGCCCCGGCAGCCGCTGCCGCACCAGCACCGCCAGCAGCAAATGTGCCGGTGGAGGGGGCACCAGTTGCCCCGGCAGCCACTGTCGCACCAGCACCGCCAGCAGCAAATGTGCCGGTGGAGGGGGCACCAGTTGCCCCGGCAGCCACTGTCGCACCAGCACCGCCAGCAGCAAATGTGCCGGTGGAGGGGGCACCAGTTGCCCCGGCAGCCACTGTCGCACCAGCACCGCCAGCAACAAATGTGCCGGTGGAGGGGGCACCAGTTGCCCCGGCAGCCGCTGACGCAGCAAATGTGCCGGTGGAGTGGGCACCAGTTGCCCCGGAAGCCGCTGTCGCACCAGCACCGCCAGCAGCAAATGTGCCGGTGGAGGGGGCACCAGTTGCCCCGGCAGCCGCTGCCGCACCAACACCGCCAGCAGCAAATGTGTCGATGGAGGGGCCACCAGTTGCCCCTGCAGCTGCTGTCGCACCAGCACTGTCAGCAGCAACCACTGCCCCGGTTGATGAACACCTCCGGTTTGGAAGCTAGGCTGTGATCCCGGTTGACGCCTTGGACCTGCTTTTGATTGGAAGGACATGGAGAGCTCCAGGCCGGAGTCTTGGTCCGAGGAAGAACGCAGTGGTGTCATTTTGAGTGACTAGAGTAGTTATCGGAGGGAAAGATGATTATTGACTGCTGAAATGCTTCGTTATATAAGAACTTGGAAGTACAAGCCTGATCATCAAATGCACAAATTTAAAACATGGAGGCTGTGCTAGTAATTCGTAATTTTTGTATAGCTATATAGGAGTTTTTTTTTATAAACCATAATTAAAAAAAAAAAGTTACGATTTCAGCATGGTTAGCCGAGTTTTTACAAAAACCATAAGAAACGGTTTGGCAATCCGTTTTCTATATCCTCCAGAACGGACTGCCAAACCGTTCTCTACAGTATTTTTTTTTAGAGCTTGTTTATAAAATAAATCAGATATTTTGTTTGATTTTATATATTAACAATAAGATTAATGTACTTATTTAAATATATTTTTTTTGTGTATTTTGACCATTTTATCATTTTATCAAATCAATTGATTGGTTTTTTATATAAAAAAATCAATAAATATATAAAAATCAATGGATTGGTTTTCAAATGTACGTATTTTTTTTTAAAATTTACTTTTTTATATTTTAAAAACAAACAAATTTAATCATTTAATTGTTATTTTTATTAAAACTCATTTTAATTTAAAAAGTACTTATTTTTTTGTAAAAATATGAAAACCAATCCATTGATTTTTATATATTTATTGATTTTTTTTATATAAAAAACCAATCAATTGATTTGATAAAATGATAAAATGATAAAATGGTCAAAATACAAAAAAAAATATATTCAAATTGTTCCATTAACCTTATTGTTAATATACAAAATCAAACAAAATATCTGATTTATTTTATAAACAAACTCTAAAAAAAAAAAAAAAAAACTGTAGAGAACGGTTTGGCAGCCTGTTTTTCAAGTTAAAACTGAAAAAACTCAAAAACGGTTTGGCAGCTCGTTCTGGGAGATATAGAGAACGGATTGCCAAATCGTTTCTCATGATTTTTGTAAAAATTTGGCTAATCATGTTGAAATCTAAACTCTTTTTTTTTCTTTTCTAATGATGGTTTATAAAAAAAAGCTCTTTTTATAGCCTACATTCTACTTGGGGAATGGGTACGGATCCTCTGAGATATCTCAAATTTTGCGTGACCGACGTGTCCGGTGCCTATTTGGGGGAACGTAGGGGGCCAGTATAATTTGAGCTTTGAGATTTGTGCAGAACGTATTTTAACGATTGAGATATTCCAATAAGTCACTCAAAGTTTGAGATATCTCAGAGAATGCGAATTCCTTGGGAAATGGGCAGAGTTAGGTATAGAGAGTGAAGAAAAAGCATGTAAAAAAAAAAGGTGAACTGTTATGTAATAATTAATTGTTGTTTTATTAGGAATAGGAGAATGGGGAACAGATTCTGATCCGGAGAATGGGAATGTTAAACTGCTAAAGACTGACAGGTGTATCATTACTCTTGTTGTGAATACAGATTATATGTGACTAGTATCAACGTTAATAACATAGTTTGTGATATTTTCATGAACTATGTGTTTTATTCAGATTTTTGACGTTTTTGAATCGAACATCGAATAAAATGCAGAAAAACATATCATACATTTTATATACTTATCACTACATGCTATAAAAAAGGAGTAGTAATTTTAAAAAATGGCGATGAAGCATAGTTGACGAGGCATTTCAAGAATAAAAATAAACAGTCAAATCTTCTATTAATGGTAGCCGGTTCTTTATTAGTAAATGCCTAATCTTTAAACCGTGAATTAGTGACTTCACCCATCTTTATCTTTACCAATTCATTTCATTTCATGTCAAACTTATCACTGATCACATAAAATGTGTTAAAAATATAAAAACTTAACATTTTCAAAACCACTTGAATATCATAAATATATCTGTAAACAATTCTTTATTTTATAACAACTCCAATAACTCAATCCGTACCAGAAGTTTGCAACAATAAATAAATTAAAAAAAAGTTTACATCAACTATCAGAGTCACTACAAAAAAAGATTTTGTCTGTTGCGTGCATATAAATAAAAGAAAGGCACAGTCTAAGGAGTAAAAAACAATAGATGAATAAATAAATTAGAACTGTTACAGGCCAGGTTAGATAGGCTGGTACAATTAAGGTAGGAATGCCACATATGATAGACCACAAAGTGTGCGGGTAATACACTGTGGTCAAGTTCAAGCTTTGAATTTGATCCGAACCGTCTGGTTTTAGATAGGAGCTGTTAGTTTCAAAAGTGCGGTTTCAAATGTCCCTGGTTTTGGTCAATGTGAATTGGTGTTTATGCCGCGTTTGTGCTATGCCATTTTATGATTCAATGAAAGGTTCATTGTGCTCGGACAGTTATAACACATCTCATGACTCATGAGCATCTAGAAATAATTTATTTATTTAAAAAAAAAAGTGGTACAAAATGCATGTCAATAGTTTTGAAATAACAGAAAAAATTACATATTTAAAAAAAAAACAATAATGTACAATTCACATACAGTACTATATAACAAAATCAACCAAAAAAGCATAAAAATGCTAACAAAAACCGATAAACGGAAAAGCCTCCAATACATCTCCAACGATAAAAGGCAAATGCAATTGCAAAAGGCTGTCAAAAGGCTGTCGACAGCTGTCATTTGCTGTATGAAATACTCCTTTAAATTTACTTTCAAACGGAGTCCATCCATACAATTGCAAATCCAGCGTTTTTTTGTTTGATTTCAAATCCAGCGAAAGGCCCAATACCAAATCAGCGAAACATTATAATTTTACGGGCCTCTCCCTCTCCCTCTATCTTTCTTCTCCCCGATGCCCTCTCTCTGTTTTTTTCATGGTCAATATTTTGTAAAGGAAAACATTGGTCAATGCCCATATTCCATAATCGTGGGCATATTGATTAAAAAAAAAAATAGTTTACAGAGGAGGTAACCCCAATTGAAATAATCGGTGGGCATAGATTAAAGAAAATGAATACTATGATTTTGTGAAATTGTAAACTAGATTCCCAATAAATACTATGAATTTTGAATGTCTAGAAAGAAATAAAAATGTAATTACAAAGGCAACACGTTAATTTCATTTAATGGGCTATCTGTGAGAAATTTACAGCAGTATATTCGTATAATGCATCACACAAATTTGAATTTAGTCGCAATTCCAGACACACCAAGACTCTAAGAGCAGTTGTACGTTGAGCTCTGAAAAATTCGAGGAACAAAAACAAAAGTTAGATGCTGACAAATACAAAATATTATTTGTTTGGCATTTTTTGGCTGCAAAATAGCAAGTTGATCTTGAAAAGAAGAGAAATAAATCCAATCTGACAAGACCTATCTATAAGGTGTCTTGCTAAATTTTACAAAAAAGTTACTTAACAAATTCTCAGTTTCAGCACTTTACCTGAAAACAGCTGAGTATTCCAAACTTGAAATCCTACAGCTCCCACTGTCAGCTTTAAGGCCTTCCATTTATATTAGGCTGTGCAGTAAAATCCGCTAAGACCAAATTTTACTTAAAACGAGATTAAAAAAAATTGATCTTAGAGCAACCAGTACCATAGAACAAGTTAGTGGTATGAATTGCTCGAGCATCAGACCAGTACCACGCAGATCAGACAGTCAGGGCAGGTACAAAAACAATAATTATTAAATAAAAGAATCATAGAACAAGTTTAACGTGCCAGATTTAGATGAACCGATCAGGTAAGCAAACACCACGACCAACCAGGTGATCTCCAATAATCCTATGTTATCTCGTCTTCTATTTGCAATGGATACTAAAAAACTTCATTTTACAAGATCCTTCTAAATGATGTCAGCAGTTCATGATTTTTCTGCGAACCTGATTTATTATTTTCATATTGGACAAACTACTATACCAAAAAATTTGTTATCTTATGGAAATATGTATGAAAATCTAATCTACATGCATGCTTTATTGTGAGGTTTTTGGAGTTACAGAACTCTGGCTGGTAGAGTGGTTTCTAAAGTGCAAATTGAGGTACCAACTTTCTACAATGCAGCAAATGACAGAAAAAGATTTTTAAAAGCTGAGATTCAAAAATAGCTAGAAAATAGTAGGAAAATCCTAAAACTACAAAGTTTAATATCAAAATACCTGGCATGATGTGTTCTATAACACTGCAAACTGGCATGGCCTAGTTCTGTCCCTAGCTACTTTAGATTTTCTGATTTGTCTTCAGGGGCATTTTGGAGTCAGTTTGTACCAGTCATGGCTCACATCCATTTTCGTTGTTTTCTTTGCTGGTCACCCATGCCTATTATGTAGTGTTGATGTTTAGACATTGTCTGGACATGGGTCCTGACTTGGTATTTCTTCACCAGTTCATCATATATTTTGAATTAGTTTTGCTATAGCTGATTAGCTGGTACTGGAATGCTTGTACTAAGTCAAAAGCTTGAAAAAACTTATCTCAATTTTATAAGGGAAGCTTTTTATCTTTCTTTTTTTCATTTATGCTTTTGTGTAAATTTAGTGCTCAAATCTTGTTTCCCAGGAGAATCACAGTTTCAAATACTGTGGTGGCCAATCTTTTTTACATACCAGATTGCATTTTCAGACTACATTAGAACTGAATAGAATCTGAGTTTCTTGCCCTTATTGTAATGACAAAACCTTCTTGCCATTTTCAGACAAAATCTTCCCCCAATAAAAATCTTGCCATTTTCAGACTCTATTAGAGGCACCCGAAATATGGGTAATTATTAACTTAAAAAAATGAGACAAACAAAAAGCACAGTAACAGTTCGCCCCCTTATTGTTAGTTTCTTGCCCTTTTCTTAATTTGATCCCTAGATAGATAGATAGATAAACACCAGTGCCTATTTTGATCTAAAATTTCCCAGTGATCAGATCTTCCTATGCCATCTATTCCGCTCGCGAGAAGTCCTAAAACCTTCGCTCGGACTTAAATATAGGAAAAAGCCCCAAATTGACGAGGCCGAGAAATTGCCTCATTTTATGGCGTTACCAGAGGTGAGGGTGATGAGGCCGAGGCGATGCGCTATGAACTCACCGTGAGCACCTCGGCGAGCATTGGCCATGCTGGCGTCCGTCTCCCGCAACTCGAACTCCGCGCATCTCGCGGATCCGTACCTTTGGGAAGCGCTGGTAGGAGACAGTGTCGGTGTCCTCCATTGGGAAGGGAAAAGGGACACAAAAGATTAATTCGGAGTTTGAATTCGTGATTTAATTCCCGTCAACGTTCTATTTTTTAGCGATTTGCAAGTCTTTTGAAAGAATTTTGTGAGGCGTTCTCCAGCCATGAAAGAGCTCTTGTAAATGCCAGGTAGGAAAGAGAAACTGCCAGATCAGCATTTGCAAGTCCATTTGCAATCCGTTGGAGATGCTCTAATCTCAGCTTACCTCACGGAAATGAGTTGGTACCGATCTCGGTATCACCATCATGTATTTAACATAGACCAAACGAAGGAAGAAATCAAATTAATGAACAACAAACTGTGAAATAAAGATTCAAAAATTCTTTGAGCAGCTATCTCAGCCTTTTAGTTTCCAGTTTCTTGTGTGTAAGCACCCAATAAATAACTCACCGACAGCCAAAGAGAATAAGGTTTGCAGTAAATAATCTGTGCACATCGCTTTCATATCCGTCCGTGTTTGCTTTAATATCGTGCGCACTGATCGTAAAGCATATTGGATGGTTATGAAACCCATCAATCTCAGTTTGAGTCTGATGGGCATCGGACCCAAGCTGGTCCCATGAGCATGATCTATTGAACTGCGACAGTCTTTACTGATGGGCCGTCATGAGCTTTGGAGTTTAGGAGTAGCGGACCCATATTGAGCCCCAAGTGATATTGGGCTTGTGGGTCTGAGATTTGCTGATCCGTATTACCCTGTGGATTAAATGTCGCTGCCATTTGTTGCAAAGACAAAACCTCATACACATCTACAATACGATATATATATATCCAACTAAGAGAAATTAAGGTGGGACTCAAGAATATTGAAAAATGACAAACGTCCAGCCCTTGTTTATTGACGTAATATCATATTTATTCTTTGCGGACTACAACTTATTTTCCATTTTCAAATTCTTAATTTTTCCTTGTGTATTAGATTTGGCGAGCCAACAACTCTTTTTTTTTTTTTAACAAATTTCTGAGACGATTATATGTAGTTTAAAATTTGAGAATATAAACTAATAAATAGAAAAATAAAAAGTATTTTTATTTTTATTTTTGATACATAGAAAGATAGACATAATTTTTACCGATTCAAACTTTGGATTCATAAAATTTCTATCAATCTAAAAGTTTATTTTTTTTTTTGGTTTGTTTGTCTTAGATTCTCTGTGAATTGGACAAACATTGAGTCTAAAAAATGATTATCTTCAAATTACTTATCTTGATTGCCATAGTGAATTCTAGACATGTTTATTAAAATAATCTAAACTTTGAATTGAAAAAATATTACCTAATTTTATGCATTAAAAATTAAAGATATTCTCTCTTTTTCTCTATAATTAAAAAATTCTTATGAAATTTGACAAGCTTTTTTTAGCATGCACAAGCATTGGACGTAACACAAGTACGATATATTATTCGACATGTATCAAATACGATCTGTGACTCTGTGAGGGCATTTTATGGATATGAATAATTGGTCGTCTTACATCAAAGAAAAGGTGACAAAATAAATTTACATCCTACTTTTCTTCCCCAAAAAAACACACATCAGAAATCAAAACGTTTCAAAAAATAACTGACGCACACAACGTTTCAAAACAGAAATAATTAATTAGCCCAAATTAACCCAGGAGCCCAAGTTTTATTTGATGCTTCGTGGGGACAATTTGGACATCGCAAGAAATCAAGAATTATAGAGAAGAGAGAGAGATGCAAAATTGAGGTAGGGCTTCGTACAGAGCTCTCTCCGAGACTATTCGATGGGAAAATCAGGATCGTTTTAATCAAATTTTCTCTTTTCTTTAAGTTGATATCTTCTATTTGCATGCGATTATCTTTGTATAGTTTTATTGATATGCGATTTCTCTGAGGCGCTTTGCGTAGGAAGCGATCTTACTTGCGATGTTGTATTGATTATAGTAGTAGAAAAGAATCCGATATCCACTCGAGTAGATTATCGTCTGTAATTTGGAAAATCGATTTTGTTAATTTCGTTTTAAATTTACCTTCACAAGTTAACATGCATAGATATAGATTAGATTCAGAAATTAGGGCTAATATTAGATCTACGTATTTTTTTTCTTATGGTTAAGTATCTGTGTTACCATTAAGGCTTTTCTTTTGTATTTCTCGGGGGTCTAATGACGATACATATAATTTGCAATCCCAAACAAATTGGTATTTAGTTTGGTGTGGTTAGAAATGGGAAGAAAGAGGGTAGCAAGTCATCCATTTTGGTCTGGTGTTAAAAATTGGAAATCAAGTGGTAGAAAATCCATTATAACTATATCTATTAGTTCTGTTACTAGTTAATTAAAGTATTTCCATAGTATTGTGTGTACCAAATTATTGGTATCTATATAAAGAAGTACCTCTGCAGTAGAATTATCCTGTTTGTTTTTAAAGAGCTAACGGCTGTTTTATGGTTTTTTTGACACGACAAGGGTACAAAGTTTATGATTTTTTTTTATTTTTCACTACACGACAGAATTGAAAAGCAACGTATTAGATAAGATGTACCACTTAGGAATAGTCATATCAAGAATAGCTATTGTTTGTCTTATTAGAATAGTCAAATCTCAAAACTCTTAGGAATAGTCTATTTTAGTAAGACAAAAAGTTTGGATTCACTATTCTACCTATTATAACTCAACCAAACACTGAATAGGCTATTCCGAATAGCTTATTATCAATTCAACCAAAGGTACAATTTCACCATGTCGTGATGTTTTAGTCCCAGTTGAGCATCAGTCAAGCAAAAAAAAAAAAACATAGAAAAATAATTGTAAGTCTTTATGGCAGCCGTAAAGAAATTTTTGAATGGCGTATCATTTATTCAGAAATCATTTGAATTGAATATTTTGTTTATGTGATTTTACTCTCACAATTTCTTTCTTATTTAAGGCTTTCCTTCTAGTCACATCTTAAGATTGTAACTCACCACAATATTTATTTTTGTAGGCTGTTGCTCATCTCTTACAAGCCATCAGTTCTTTCGTGATTGACCTCACGGAATTCCCGTCTGACGGAAAAACCTGAAAAATACAAAAGATTATAAAAATCATAAACCAATCGGTGCCGCCCTCAAAGGAGCAGTATGTCCAGAGGCGCGAGTTATTCGGGCTTCCCATGCCAAATGAGAACAGAACCCCTACAGAAGAACCCTCATGGAACATGGTGCCGATTTGATTATGGTGGAAGACGTTCAGGTTTGATTTTCAAATTTATTTATGGTCCATACAATTTGTTATAGATATATGGCATATTAACTTGGATGCACCTAGTATGGGCACCAGAAGCACTTAGTTTCACCTTCTTTTTATTGGCTTCTATATTTGTGTTCTTTATTGGCAATTTTCATTCTTTGAATGCACAAAGAGGTTATACTGAGGCTGATATGTGTTAAGTCATTTTATAATATCGTGTTATATTTTTTTATTTTTTTATGAAAAAGGAGTAAATTTAAACATACAGTAAGGCTTGTTTAATCAGTTGCAATTGGGGTAATCCTAGCTGTCACATTAAAGCCCTATATTTGGCAAGCGCTGGCTGAAACAGAGTTGTGCAGCTATTTAGGGTTAGACATGACTGAAACTGACCTTTTATCTTCCTATTATTTTTTCAGAGTCATTCTCCATCTGAAACTGACGGGAGTCCAGCCTGGTACAGTACCTAAACCAGTTACTCTGAAAGACTCTTTATGGTTGAACGGTGTGCTCGCATCTGCCGTCATATGCATATAGATGCTGATGCATACGACCCCGATCAACCTTTATGAGCAAACAGGCAGTCAATGGCTTCTCCAAATTATATCAGTGCTGGTACTGCTCTAGATGCTGATCCATACGACCCTGATCAACCTCTATGGGCAAATGGCCAGCACATGGCTTCTCCAAACCGTACTAGTACGAATGTCGTCACTGGTTCAAGTACCAATAGCATTGAAGAAATTAAGTTGCCGCATCTCAGTGTGTTATAGATCGATAATGCCAAATTTCTGAAGTAACTCCACATTCTTTTCTGAATCGATAAGACCACTTAATTTCTCCTCCATGGTGGTCTCATCGATTCAAAAAAAGATGTGGAGTTACTTCAGAAATTTAGCGTTATTGATCTATAACACAGTAAGATGCGGCCACTTAATTTCTTCAATGCTATTGGGAATCTTTGTTTAGGGTTTAGGGTTTAGGGTTTAGGGTTTGGAGAAGCCATTGACTGCCTGTTTGCTCATAAAGGTTGATCGGGGTCGTATGCATCAGTATTAAAGTCCCGTCAGAGGTCATTGACTGCCTGTTTTGCAAATGCCCGTCAGAGGTCATTGTTTTTCTTCAATGCTTTTGCAAATGCCTTCACAGTTCCTTAAGGGCACCGATGTAACACTGCGAAAAATGAGCGAGGCAGCGATGTTTCGAAAAATGGATGAGGGCAGCGATGCAACACTGCAAAAGACGCAACGGTGTTTCCGAAAACGGATGAGGGCACCGATGTAACACTGCAAAAAATGAGCCAGGCAACGATGCCTCCCGTGCGGTGTGCGCCCGCGAAAAAATGAGGCGGAAGTTCTGTTGGGAACGTACTAACTATTCGGATTCGGCTTGTGCCTTGTGCCTTCTGCCTTATGCCTTATGCCTTATGCCTTATGCCTTATGCCACGCCCGTAAAAAAAAAATCCATAATTTTGAAATTTCAAATTCGGCTCAAAAAATCCAAAGTTGAAAACAACGGGGAAAAAATATGGGAAGCCCCAGCGTCGGTGATGACAGCGCCCAGCGTTAGCGCTGACAGCCCCAGCGTCGGGGCTGACAGCCCCAGCGTCGGGGCTGACAGCGCCCAAGAATCAGATCATTTTGGATCAGGTAATATCTAAACAATCAATATCTTTTGTTACATTCAAATCCACTCTTTTGAAATGCTGAAATTGATCCAAAATTTGATACAGGATGATCAGGAGAGCCATTTGTCACCGGTACACACGGAGAGAGAGCTGGACGTCGCGGCTGATGAGATCGTCGCGACTAATGCGATCGTCGCGACTGTAGCGCCAGGATCATCACACCACTCTCTGCTCACCGCACAAGAATACAGCCTTTTGCCCCGTGATTGTCGTCGTCTCCATGACAAATTGATCACGGCATCCGACAACAAGCTGGAAAGCCTGATCCCGATCCCTAAGGAGACGTTTCTGCACGAATCATCTTCTGTGATGATATCGGCCAAGGACTTCAGGGATATTTTTCATGCCTCGGGTAGTGATAAATGGCTCGATGTGTCTCACGTCACCATTTTCGCCATGTAAGTACCAAAATTTATTTATATCAGATGTATAGCACTGAAATATATGTTCTAACTTAATATGATGATTTTTCAGGAAGCTGATCCGATCCATTGAATCTTGGCCGCTTGAACAAAAAAAGAGCTTCACTTTATTTCTGGATCCCGGCAAACTCAATACCACGATGGTGGAATTATATCCCAAGGACACTGTCGAGTACCTGTGCCGAGCGATGCACCATTGCGCCGCGAATAACCAGAAATTCATTCTCGTGCCATACCACCAGTGGTTAGTTAATTCTAACCTTCAATTTTTAAATTATGTATTACTCATATTTTTATTTAAATAATTACAAAAATGAATTAAATGTGATTATAATTGTGTTTATATTTCTCATGCCATAGCAAACACTGGTGTTTGCTCATCATCATCCCGGCTGCAAATCGGTGCTATGCCATGGATTCCAAAAAGCCCGAAAAAATCTCACTACTAACGGCCAAAAAGGTCGTCAAACTTATTAAAAGGTAAGGAATAATTTTCCACTTGTTTGATTTTTTTTCAATTCTAATTAAATTGTGTATCAAAATTGCTAATTACAATCACTTAATTTTGTAAGGGCTTTTAACAAATATGTTAAAGACGGAGGACTACAAACCGACTCAAAAGATGAGAAGAATAGGATGATTTGTGCGTGGTTAGATGTAAGCCCTCTGTAATTATTTTATTTCATGTCATGGGCAAACAATTATTGTCATTCTAACA
>CAXKVW010001106.1:0-52181 GCA_964058825.1 Carex arenaria
TTTCTGTGCTTCATATTCAGAATTTGACAAGTCCGGTCGGATGTTTTTAAAAATGATTGAAAAAAATAAACAAAAGAAAATTATAAAATATTAGGAAAAAATGATAATTATGATTTGTAACCAAATATCCCATACGTTTTTTATTTTATTACAAATATTCTAATCTTCCAGCAGCTCATTACAAATAATTCAGAAAAGACAGTGATTTTCTATCTATTTAAAAAAGTATAAAAAATATATAAAAAATTGTCCTACAAATGCAGTTTAGTATGTAGATCATGTTGATTGGTTAAGCTCGACTATTTGCACTTTAAAAATAAATTTTCGATTCATAGTATGGACCGATATACATTAAGCATAGTACTATATATATAATTGCCTCACCCTTTGATATTTATATACACAAATACTCTAATCATATTAAATCTTTATTCTTAATCTTATCATCTTCATCTTACTAAACGGGTTCTTCCTTTATAAATATTAGTCATGTATGATTGTAAAGCAAGAGGTGGAGTACACTACTTATTTCACACTTAAGTTGTCAAATAAGAAATAAAATAGAAGTAAGATGGAGTGAGAGATGGATTACTTCAGACTTCTCCAGACAGATTAACTTACTCCACACTTATTTCACCTATAGGGTCCAATTTCATAGGCAAAACTCTATTTCCCAATATCTTACTCTGAATGAATGAATGAATTTAAGTAATGATTTATATTACTAAACAAAGTGTAAAATATGAAGAGTAAGCAATTTAATCTTAACTAATTTTACTTCACAACCAAATATTATACCTTAAATGAAGTAAAATGGAAGATTAATTTTTTTTATCCTCCACCTATTGCTGAACAAGCCTGTTTGAACTTAGTCCGGACACAAAACAGGAGAACGTGTTTTCAATTTCTAATATATGTTTAGTTGTGAAATAAGTAGTGGAGTAAACTCCAAACATGATATTAACTTAATTCACTTCAACTTGGAATAAACAATTTAATCATTTTTAATTCTTTTGTTTAATTATGTCGCCCCCTGTTCAATTTGTATTTTTTTAATATCATGACATTTTTTTTTCAAAACTATGTGGCAGAAGATCTCCGACGCTTTTAACGGTGAACTTTTTTAATTTATGAAAAATATTATTAAATAATAAAGGGAGCATAAAGAGTGTTGGAGTTTTTAATATTATAGATAGATCCGATTAAACTTTAGAGTCGATTTTTTTTATCCACTTTTTATTACAAACAAGATTCTATGTGGCCATTGGATTGTGAAGTTGTGAGCATCAGGAATTTTTTATTTTGAATAATCTTTGAAATATTAATCAATAAATAATTTTGCTTTTACAATAAAAAATTAATCCGCTAAGATAAATTTAATTGGTGTAATGTAGATTACCTGATATTAGTATCATATATTAGTTTTAATTGAAAATAATGAAAACAAAGAATTATAAAGAAAAACGATATTGAAAAATAAAAGGTAAATTGAAATCAGCAAATTAACTTATAATCCATAAAATAATTAATAAAAATAAGTATTTTTGATTTCTCCAAAAATGAACAATTTCGTTCGACTGGAAAGTGTATTTTATCTGTAATCAATAGAAAAAATTGCGGAAATAGATAACACAACACCCAATACGTACCACTATCGATACCAAAAAATTTGGATTCACATCTCCATTAGAATCTTTTACAATTAGTGGATCTAAACCGTTCTTTTTAACTTAGCACGAATCTCAAAGCCCAATAATTAACACTGCCCCTTGGGTTATCCTGAATCTCAAACCGTAAAGTAAAGTGAGGGAGATCCTCTACTGTAGAGTACCTCTGAGGATACGAAACTTTCACTTTGAATACCACTGTCACTGTCCATACTCCATACCATAATTTGAGGGATATTTTACTAATTCAGGAATTGGAGAGATACTAGACCATACATTTATACATTGATGCAATTGCACCGGGAAACTCGGCCGATAAGGAAGGCGTGTTCTCACTTCTCAGTTGGAGATATATATATATATATATAGAGTGATTGCCAAAAGGAAAAGGGTTCTTCTTCTATTAATAAATTATTTTGTTTTCTTAATTAGTAGTTTCAAGCTATTTTTAATTATTAAGGAGATAATTTTGTTTAACTTAT
Organism: Carex arenaria; assembly: GCA_964058825.1. Taxonomy (NCBI): domain Eukaryota; kingdom Viridiplantae; phylum Streptophyta; class Magnoliopsida; order Poales; family Cyperaceae; genus Carex; species Carex arenaria. The sequence continues at coordinate 2,150 of CAXKVW010001106.1, forward strand.
TTAGGATCAATGACAGTAGAAATACCGGACCTTCCTTTTTCTTAGTGCTAACTGCTAAGCCCTCAAATTTTTTTAATTTTAGAAATCGATCAGCTGCCTGAGCTTTATTGTTATTGTAACAGAAAAAAGTTGTTAGGATATAATTTATGCCTATTTAACTAAATATATTAAAATTAAGTAGCTCGACTTTATGAAAAGAAACGGCAAGTGGTCAAATACTAGAAATTTTTGAAGTTAGAGAGTTCAATTTGCCAAGAATGAGTAGGCCGATCACAGATCGAGGAAAAATAATTAGGGTACGTTTGGATGCACTCAAGAATAGTTAGAATAGCTATTGTTTAGAATAGTAAATAAGAATAGCTACTGTTTAAGAACAGTGCTATTCAGAATAGTGAAAAAGTTGTTTGGATTGCATATTTGGAATAAGGTTTGGAGGGAATACCGTCATTTTTATTCATGCCCAAAATCATTAACATTTCGCCAACTCTGCTCACCAAAATCAGATTGTGTCAAAAATGTCCAAACCGGCTATTTAATAACCGGTTCCTAATTTTTATTAAAACCAGCCATTATACCACCGGTTCCTAATTTTTATTAGGAACCGGCTATTAAATAGCTGGTTCCTATCTTTTTTCTTTTTCTTTTTTTTTGGAAAGAGTTATATAATTTTTTTATTAAAGTTTTAAAAAAAATTGATATGTTTCTTTGAAATTGGATAGAAAAATATATAATTTAGTTTATTTCCAGTCTTTGAAATCGAACCGGAAGACAAAATGCTTGTATAAGACTTCTCCTGTGGCAATTGCACTTGCTGCTGGTGCATTTCTCGATGCTGAAAAGTATTTTTCAACATAAGAAAATTCAGTTGAGACACTAAAAATCTTAAACTTAATTTTTGAGACACTAAACGACATTTTTTGGCGATTCTGATTTGTCGAATATTCGGAGTTAGACCCCGGGGTGCCGGTCCCCACCGTCTCCTCCTTCCCTTTTCGAATTGGGGTCATACGCGTCAATCCGACTTTTCTAGCCAAAGTTATGGCCGTTTAAAGTTTTAGAAATTTTTCAAATCATTTTAATGTAATTTTTTAGTAATTAATGATATATATTTTTTTTAAATGATGTTTCTTAAATGATGTTATCAAATCATTTTTAAAAAAAATTGACACTTCTACCAAAGTTTTCTTTTTTCTAATGACACACAATGAAATATTTTAATTTTTCTTACAGACGCGAAAAATTCGATCTGAAAAATATTGATCCGCATTATTTGTTTCAATCATTCTAATAAACTAAATTATATATTTTTCTATCTAATTTCAAAGAAACATATCAAAAATTTCTAAAACTTTAATTAAAAAAATAAAAAATTATAACTTTTTCCAAAAATAAAAAAATTATAACTTTTTCAAAAAAAAAAAAAAGAAACCGGCGGTATAATAGCCGGTTTGGACATTTTTGACACAATCTGGTTTTGGTGGGCAGACTTAGCGAAATGTTAATGATTTTGGACATGGATAAAAATGGCGGAAGGGAATAGCTACTGTTTAATAATTTATGTGTAAGATTAAATATAATACAATATAATATTAATTCAAATATTAAATGTAATATAATATTATTTTAAATATTATATTAGTATTAAATAAAATATTATATTAAATATAATATAATATTAGTTTAAATATTAAATATAATATAATATTAGTTTAAATATTAAATGTAATATAATATTATTTTAAAAATTAGATTAGTATTAAATAAAATATTAGATTAAATGTAATATAATATTATTTTAAATATTATATTAGTATTAAATAAAATATTAGATTAAATGTAACATAATATTATTTTAAATATTAGATTAGTATTAATAAAATATTAGATTAAATATAATATAATATTAGTTTAAATATTAAATGTAATATAATATTATTTTAAATATTAAATATAATATAATATTAGTTTAAATATTAATGTAATATAATATTAATTTAAAAATTAGATTAGTATTAAATAAAATATTAGATTAAATATAATATAATATAATTTAAATATTAAATGTAATATAATATTATTTTAAATATTAAATTAGTATTGAATAAAATATTAGTTTAAATATAATACAATATAATATTAATTTAATTATTAAATGTAATATAATATTATTTTAAATATTAGATTAGTATTAAATAAAATATTAGATTAAATATAATATAATATAATATAATATTATTTTAAATATTATATTCGTATTAAATAAAATATTAGATTAAATATAATATAATATAATATTAATTTAAATATTAAATGTAATATAATATTAGTTTAAATATTGAATTAGTATTAACATTGAAATCAACAAATGCTATTCCATGTTTTTGTAAGAATAGCGAATAGCAATGCTATTCTAAAAACAATAGCTATTCCGAATAGCTCTAAAAGTCGTTTGGATGCACCTTGTTCCAAATAGCAATGCTATTCTAGAAATAGTAGCTATTCTTGTGCATCCAAACATACCCTTAATGAATTGCTTTATTCATGCATACCTCAAATAACTTTATATATCAATCTGTTCATATGATATTATGTGTTTAACTGTGTATGATACGATGTACCCATCTCCAATAAAGATAAATACTGATTGCAAAAAAATTAAGGGGCTATTGGACTATCAAAAAGAGTAATCAGATGCCAGTATTAATCACTGGAGCAACTGACTGGATTTATATATTGGTCGAAGATTGGTTCAGAAGTTGAGTTCAGATCAGCATAGCCAAATGAAAATAAAATTGAACTATAACAAATATAGAATGATTGTGTAGAAATGTTGGCCTGCTATATTCCTGTCAAAAAAGTAATAATGATGCAGATGATCATAAGGTGTATGTTTTAACTTTTAACAAGATCCAAGTCACAAGCATGAGTAGTACTGTTTCCTGGTAAGAAGGTATTGAGCTAAAATAAAAAAAAATGATGTTTCAAGTGCATGCAAGTAACAGACTGGTCATAAGTCATTACAAATTGAGATGCTATACTATTATATCCACACAATCTAATGACTTCTACCAAAAGGAATTGAACTGATTCCATCAATCAGTCAAAACAAAAGTATAAACCAGTTGGCCACTGATAACCATCAATGAAGCATGTGACAGAGTTGTAGATCTGGTATAAGTTATTCTTTTATTATTATTTAAATTTGAATAATATCCAAAGCGTTATACCGTCAAAAAATGTTGATTGTTTAATTCATTGTTATTATTATTTTTAATTTGTAGGATGAGTATGCAACTAAAGATGATCAATATGAGGAGAAGATAAAGAAAGAGAACTTTGCTTTATTTTTTATGGCCATGTAAGATTTTCCTTTTATGATTATAGTTGGTAATAATTATATTTCTGTCATATCACTTTTAAATTTTCTTATTTGAAAATTGGATATGAAGATGGTGAACCGTCTGATAATGCTGCCAGGTTTTACAAATGGTTCAAATAGGTAAGAGAAAGAAATATATATTTCATATTCGAGTGTTACACTTCTTTGCCTACTTTACTGTTCTGTTTAAAGTCTATATGATGTCCTTTTTGCATGCTTAATTTCTCTGTTCATCAATTTTTTTCTATCATAAATAAAACTTAATATTTTTGGATTCAGGCAAATATTTCAATCTGCTTTAGCACAAATATTATAGGGACCCCGTGCATCCTATCCCGGGCCAAGTTGATCCGAATTATGATCGCATGGTCTGGATCTTAACTCAAAATTTGAGCTACTTCAGAGGATCCGGACTTGCATGTGCCTTACTCAGGGGCGGAGGTACATACAATAAATGGGGGTCAATTGGCCCCCATTCATTTGCAATTTTTTTTTATTTATACCATATTTTTAATATAATTTAAACTAAAATATTATGAATAAGATGAAATTGACTCACATTCGTAATAGAAATTTTTTATATACTTGACCCACATTCATGTTTGACCCCATAGTCTGAAAGTCTGGCTCCGCCCCTGGCCTACTCAAGCTTTAGTTGTGCTACTCCCAATAAACTTCTTGTTCAAAAGAAAATAAATAAATAAATAAAAGCTTTCTATTACATCAGGCCAGGGCATTCAGATTCTATTTACATCTTAGAGGTAAAAAGATAATCGAATTTCCAAATTATAAGAATTTGGTTTAAATTTTTTCAAGGAAATAAAAAATTTGGTTTGTTGAACGAAGTGATAAAATGCCAACCATTGACTAGCAGTGTTACAATTTTGACCTCTTTGATATTGCAGTGTTACTACTTACTAGTACTAGTACATAGCATGCAAATTTCTTAATGATATCCTTGGGCTTCTGGAGTTTGACCCCAACCTCATATCAAAAAGAGTTGACGTGATTTTCTCCTTTCACCAAAAACATTTCCTATAGTTTAATTTCCTGTTCATTAACAGAAAAAGAGAATTTATATCGTAGAAAATTTGTATTGGAACCAATATCAGTTAATCCAGGTTACCGACGCCACACAACACACTGTTTGAATTATGATTTTCCTGTTCATTAAAGAAAGCAAAATCCACGTCCATTTAAGTAAAAGGGGAATTTTTACTGTACGGTAAAATTCAAAGTCCCAATATCTCCATTCACTTTAAGAGCACAACATTTACTTCAATTTATCAAACAAAATATTATATTTAAATAACCACAAACAAAATGTAGAATTTCATTAAATCTTGCCGGCAGATCAAAAATCAAAATAGTGAAAAACAATACAATCAATTGGTAATATAAGAACGGTGATCTATCCTACGAATAGGCAATGTTACAAAGTTCTAAACCCAACTTCTAAACATAAAACTTATTAACAAAAAGGTTGAGATTGTTTTCCAAATGGATAGCCTTCACATTGAAAAAATTCTCAATACATTTATAAATACCACCAAACCCGATGTGTAAATTGATCTAGGTCTCACACAGCCAACACCAATTTGGAGGTCTCTGCTAATGAAACACCACTGTCAGTGTAGAATCCAAATAACAGTGTCCCCTTACACCACAAGTAAACATTCATCTCAGTTTTCCTACAAGCCCTTGGAAAAGCATAGAAAATTTCAAAGGACAAAATAAGAAAAAAAAAATAAAAATAAACAGCATTACTCAGCTTATTACACAGTATTTTGGCCAGGGACAATATTGGCATCTCCATCCATAGTTTTCTCTGTAGCCTCTGTATCCTTCTCAGGGGCAATTGGTTCAGCGGCTAATTTATCATCTCCACTGGTGACTGTATCTTCAGGTATCCCTTCACTACCCGCTGCAACTTGTGAGGGGTCATTTTCAACCTCAGCCAGATCAGCATTGTCAATTTTCATCCCCTCTTCACTATCCGCTGCTGCTTGAGAGGCGTTCTTTTCGACCCCAGCGACATCCTCATTTTCGACTTTCATCTCCTCTTCACTAACCGCTGCTACTTGAGAGGCGTCATTTTCATTGTTGACTTTCATCTCCTCTGCTGCTTCAGTGGGGCCAACTTCGGTACTCTCAGCAGCCACTTTTCTCTTGTGATCTTCCACAAAATTCTGGAGTCTCTCAGACTCAGCAAGGAGGTCACCATACCGGTGCTGGAGCTGCGATTCGAGTGTTTTCTGCTTGTTGACTTCATCTAGAAGATTGTTTACTCTGTATGAGGCCGCCAGCTGCTCCTGTTTCTGAAGTTCCTTGAAGCAGGTAAGTTCAGTCGATAGGTTGTTTACTTGCTTGTAAGTAGCTTCTGTTTGCGACCATAGCTTCCCTGCCCTTGCCTGCAATTTCCAATTTCACATGTCAATACATTTGTGTGGCATGTAGGGGTGTTTATTGGATTTGGTTTATTTGGTTTTCAACCGAACTGACAAATTTTGGATTTAATTGATTCGGTTTTTCAGTTTGAATGGTTCGGTTCGGTTTTTACATTTGGTTCGCTTTAATCTCTCCTATTTTTGTTCAACCAAACAAACCGAAATTTACTTGATATTTACTTGAATTGTTTCGGTTTTATTGTTTGGTTCTGGTTTAATCACTCTTATTTCAGTTCGACTGATATTTATCTTGATATTTATTTCTATCATTATTAAATATATGTGTATGTATTGAGTTTTGATCTTTTGAAATTTGGACTCCCTTATTTTGGTTCAACCAAACAAACCGATATTTACTTCAGTTTTTTTTGGTTCGGTTGGTTCCGTCAGATTTTTTAAAACCAAATAAAATTTTCGTTTGACTCTTTTAATTTGGTTTTAACCGAACCGACCATTTGAACACCCCTAGTGGCAAGTGCTTGTGCACATCAGGTCTTTGTGCATCTTGTGAATGTGTGTTTGCCTACTTACTCTGCCTCTTATGTGTGAATGTTTATTTTTACTGTGCACCATACAAGTTGCAAATTGTAATCTCTAGTGGCAGTGGAATAATATAAGATGTTGCAAATTGTAATCTCTAAGAAATATGGTGGTTTAGGAATTCTTGACTTGAAGGATATGAATTTAGCTCTCTTAGGAAAATGGTGGTGGAAATTTAAAGACCCTACCTATAATGGTAAATGGAAAATCTTACTCAAATTTATATATGAGGGAGAAGGGCAAATTCAATTTTCCCCTTTCTGGACTGAACTTTGCAAATTAGCCAACTTATACTCTTATAGCATACAATACTCACCAGGTAAGACATCACTTGTAAGATTTTGGGAAGATATATGGTATGCCAATTGTACCCTTGCTGTTCAATTCCCCCAATTGTATAACAGGTGTATCAATAAAAATATACTACTCTCTCAGGTCATTAATTCTCAAGGAGAGTCTGTTCTTTTTAGTGATATTCTTTCAGGGGTAGATTTAACAGAATGGAACCAAATTCTCACCATTTTCAGCTTTCTTTCACTCATGCTTTTGATAAACTAGCATGGAGATGGGATACAACAGGGAGTTTTAGTGTTAAATCATTATATCAGCTACTTAACTTTAGAGGTGTCCTGATTGAGCAACCTTTAGTTTGGTGGATGTTACCTATGCCTCCAAAAATAAAAAAATTTATGTGGTTGACGTTTAGAAATAAGATTCTCACCCAAATGAACCTAAGTAAACGAGGGTGGGTTGGTAATACAACTTGCATGTTTTGTGACCAGTCTGAAACAGTAAATCATCTCTTTTGCACTGTCGCCTAACCAAACAAGTCTGGTATTGGCTTGGTAATAATCAACTGCATTACCAACAATGGAGAACTATCAAAGATGTGTTCCAATTTGCTTTAGGTCTACAGAAAATAGAACAGACTGCTTTTCTGTTAGTATTTAGTGCTACTTGTTGGATTTTGTGGAAGCACAGAAATGAAATTTGCTTTCAAGCTTCGCAACCTAAATCCGCAAGGTCCTTAATATACTTAGTAATTTCCTTGATTTTATATTGGACAGGTCACCGAAGATTTAAGAGTAAAGTGAAGGCAGCAACTAGGAATTGGATACCACCAGAAGATGCTATGGATGCCATTCCACTTCGGGTGATCTGGCCAGGGGAGGAGGAGAGTGTCTCCTTTCAGATTGGAGAGGAGTCAGAGCCTGACGCTACTGGTAGCAACTAAGTGTTGAGACCCTTTTGTGATAAACTTTTATACATAGTAGTAGGTTATCCCCTTCTTAGTTATGATGGGACTATGTTGATTGAGAATGAGACTTCTCTCCTCAAGTAGTGATAAGAGTATGATGGTAGACAAAAAATAGGTTTTACTTCTAAGCATTTTGTAGCAGGGAGAGATTGTATCTCTTCATTGGATATTCTCCTTATGTAATCAAACACTTTGTTTTGTTTTTAATGAAACTGGGCATCAGCCTTTTTACCAAAAAAAATATAAGATGTTGCATAACAAAGAGACAAGTTTGATTTGGCCCATGTGCAATTGCATTTAATTTAATTGAACCCTTCAACTTCCCCTTTCCCCTATTTTTTATTTGTTTAATCAGCCCAATGAATTATCACACTTGGTAAAATCAGCCCCTATTGTATATTAAAGCTTTAAATTGGCGAATCTGGAAATTTCTCGAGCTGAGTTGGCAATTGGCAGTAATTCTGTGCCTCTTTTGAAAAAAAATAATTGAAGATAGTTAAATATCCAGAACTCAATTCTAGATTTCTAGTGGATAGCTTCTTGTCTTACCACTACTGCACATCTCCTAACAAATTAGATGTCATATTTGCTCCCCCATCCAAATCTTGCCCGTCTTTAGTGAGTCGTTTTCAGAGATTCCTCTATTTTTCAGAGACCAGGTGGAATCAATTGAATTTGCATGATTCACCTTCGATTCTCTCAAGGTTGCTTGGTCCCTCTCTCTTAGTCTCTCTAGCAGAACGATTTCTCCAGAACACATCCAATGATCTTTTTTGTGTTTTCTTATTATTTCATTCTCTATAGCTCCAGTTTGAATTTTTCTTCAAACATTAAACAATATTTCTCGAGTTTTTTTTCCATGTTCTGGCAATTTAGCTTCTTTTTTACAGCTCAAATGTTTAACTGATTTCAATTTTTTCTGGCTTCTTTTTCCTTCTTTTCCATATGGATATTGTACTTTTTTCCTACCTTTATTATAAAGCGAATGAAAAAACTAGGAATTTAATTATAAATACGCCATGGCTGAAGTGCAACCGGGTTATAAATTCATCATGAAGGGAGTAGGATAGAAAGGGAGTAAAACAAGCATTTTGCAAGAACAAAACAATTAAAGATAGGAAAAACGGAGGTTTTATGTAAAGTGAAGAACTATGGGTTCGGAACATGAGCCTACAACAAGAGACAAAATAATGGAGGTTTTGTCGAGAGACTACAGAAAAAAATTAGAGGGTTTTGCTTTGCCAATCTGCCTTATTTCTTTTCTTAAGTTTTAAGAGCATATGTTTACTTAAATAACATTCGCATTATGAAAATATTCCTCCCACAAAGTAAAATCAGGACATGGCGAATGCCACATCATATAATTCAACAAGTTAACTGACAGAGAGGAGATGATTGAATCTAGCAGAGTAGTTCAAGTCCCACTGCTACATTTTGCTCTAACAGTTTGCCTTATGTAACAGAATAACATGACTACATTAAGGGCATAAATTACTTTTTATGTAACAGAATAGCATGAATAATTTCTGTGCATATTTTTGTTAAGGATCACAATCATTACTCGGCAAAAGTAAACTAACAATGATCTCGGACCTACGGCCTGCTACTTGGTACGAAGATGTGGCATGTGCTTGTATGTGTTGTACAAGTGCACATGCATGTGATCTTCAATAACAAAAAATTCTGATGATAATTAATAACAAATATTGAGACATAGCAGAAGCTTATTGATCCTTATTAAGAACTAAACAAAGGATTAAAAATCCAAGTTAATCAAAATTTGTAGTACCTGGTACCCATGAGTGAGAACCTTAATTTTTTGTTCAAGCTTGGTTGCTTTCTTGGCCTCTTCATCCAAACGCCTCCTCACTATCTCAAACTCATTCTGGACAGATACAAGCTTTTCAGAGCTCAATGCGACACTAGCAAGACCATAGCTGCTTGTCCCTGGGAAGAAAATAAGGTCATCCTGGCAGGCATCACGGGCCCGCACATACTCCTCAAAGGATTCATTCTCGTGCCCCATGGCTACACGGAGGAAATTGACCTCTATCCTTATCATTGCATCCGCCTAGAAGAGAAAACAATGAACAAACTTTTATATAGAAAAGAGCACCTTTGCAGTTCAGCATAGGTTGTTTGATTTTTAACCTAAACATTTGTATTTTTTTTATTTAGGAAATGCTTGATCAGTGATTAGTTACTGAGGGTACATTAAGAATTAGTTCCTGCTGCCAACCCTTCACAATTTGGTTTGTTAACACATTAATTGCTCATACAGAAGGTATTATGGAGTTATAATAGAGAAAAAACAAACAGAAAATCATGCAGCGGAATAGTTGTTCAAAGACTAATTTGTATTTCTGTGCTAAAATCTGAACTATAATGGAGCTATAATAGGATCACATATGAGATGACTCTAGACCTAAAAATTCACGATAAGGTGACATCACAATAAAAAATGATACCCTTTCAAAGCATAGAAATATCATCCAAAATAAAATTATAATTAACCCTCAAAGCTTACTAAACAGAACATCAATAGAAACTGCTAAGTAGCACATAACATGCTGCCAACTATGAATAATTTTGGGTGGAACATAAACAAATCAATTTTAAAGTATATCAATAAAGATTTTAGTTACCAAACAAATTGCTTTCCAGCACCATAAAACCCTATTCCACATACCTCTGTCAAATCGTTCTCTTCAAAATCTTCAATTTGCGGTATAAAAACTCTCTCTTTCCGCTTTCCCTTCTTTTTCTCTTTTTCCTTATCCTCAAGCGGGTATTTTGCGTTGTCATGCTCCAACAGAGCAAGCATTTCTCTGTTGATCAACTCATCAGCCTGCTCCAACAATGTTGGCGGCACAAATGATCCCCTCCCCTCCCCTCCTCGGGCAATCAATGCCCGGACAATCTCCAATGCACCGGCTGGTGGTCTGGGGAGCTCTCTCTGTAACACCTTAGACCTTTTTCTTAATAACGCCTCCTCTCTGGCTCTCTCCTCAACTCTTTCTCTAGCCATTCTATCTGACATGTCCTCTTCTATCCTCTCCTCGGTCTCTGCATCATCCTGTACCGGCTGCACCACAATCTGGTATTCGTTCTTGGGCTGCGGTAAGGACAACAGACTCGACCTTAAGTTCTTCCTCATTTCTTCCTGCCTTCTTTTCTCCGCCTTCACGTCTTCTGTCATCTCCATTTCTTCATTTATCCTCAGTTCATCTCGAAATGGAGTCCCTCTAGGGGTCGCACCAAGCAACTGCCCGTCTCGTGCAGGTGTCATGCCAAGTCGGGGGGTGAGACCCGGTCCAGGAGTTCCACCAGGTGTTGCCATTGGATTTGGTGTCTGTATTTCTTTTTTCCTCGGCGTAACCCCTGAGAAATCAGATGGGTGAAGCTCAGGATTCTCACCCCCCAAAAGTGGAGTCTGAGATTCCCTCAACCGAGCCAAATTCTCAGCCTCCATCATAATAGCGTCCCCCTTCCCAGATGGGGTCCTCTGTGGGGTCCGCAAGGGTGTTGTCCCAAGCCTGGGTGTCTGGGAGTAATTAGCTAGGAGGGCCCGTGTGGCAATCCCTCCGCCTCCAGACATCTCCTCGCTAGCCAGTGATGTTAGATCACTACCATAGCCAATCCTTGCTATTTCCTCCAGCTCCTGATCAGAGATCTGAGGTGCGGGCAGCATTAGCTTTGCTCGTTTCCTCACTGCCTCGGGATCATTCATTTTATTAGCTTGAATTATGGCCGTTGGTGCATCCTGCCTCTGAGCAATTTTGTTCTTAGCAATATCCTGTTTCCTCAGTTGCGCTTCAATATCCGCCCTTCTCTTTCCTTCCAGCTCTTCAATTGTGGTTGGGAAATTCATTGGTTCCGGCCCCTGATCCTCCCCGGTTGTGTCATAAAACCCAGGTGGTGGGCGTTTTTCAAAGGGAATCTCAGCATTATAATCAATCCCTTTTCTCTTTCTTCTTCTCTTGTTAATATCAATGCCAGCTGCTTTCAACTCCCTTCGCTTTTGTAGAGATGCAAGCCTCCGAGCCTCTTCTAGCTGTTTCTCTCTGGCCTTTCTCTTTGCCTTTTTTCCGCGTGTATTTGCAAGGCGGGCCCGGGCCTCAGAGAGCATCTCCTTTTCATCCTCGTCCATGTCAACTGGATCAGGCCTAGCAGGCTTTGATTCCGGGTTTGGGTCAATCTCGCCGGGTCGGAGCTTTCGGGGGTCGTCACCTGCTTCATAGTTTTCATCACGAGCACATGCCGCGTCGAGGAGTTTTTCATATCTTTCCAGGCACTGGGATGGGGTGCGGCCCACAATAGGGGCAATGGTGCGCCACTGGGTGGGCATGAGTTTGGCAAGGTGGAGAAGCTTTTCATCTTCTTCCCGTGTCCATTCAGTCTGACATGACAGACAAAAGTTAGTATTTTCTGTAATACATAATTGAAGAAACCAGGTTGGTACAGCACAAGACATACCTAATCTAATGTTCTTTCAAGACTAGTATGTTTCCTCAAGCCCTCTAAAGATCAGAGTACATTCTGGTACATGGGTCAGTTAACAACCGCACCAATCTATAGAATCACTTAACCATGACTACAATCACGTTAATCAATCTTACCAGATAAGGGTAAGATACTGACAAGTAAAATATTTTTTGGGTATGGATGCGAAAATGTGTCCATCCGACCCATACGATACCCATTGACAGCACTACAGAGAGAGTACCTTTTTAATTGAGGGGTCGAGCCACTCGTACCAGCGCGCCTTGCACTGCTTGGCTGATTTTCTTACTAGAAGTGAGGAGATACGGGCCCACTGATTCTTGCCGTACTTCATTACAGCCGCCTTGAGAATCTCGTCCTCCGTATTCTTCCATACGCCTCCTTTGATCATAATCCTCATCTTGGCGACTGTTTTTGAGACCCGTCACTATGACTCTTCTTGTACTAGAAAAATGAAATGGATGTAAGATGTAAACGGAGAGCGAGGAGGTAAGAGCGGCGACAGTGATGCGGGAAGCTAGAGATCCGAGTTTTTATCTGTTGTTAAAACTAAGACATGAAAATCGGAGCTAGAGAGTTACCCGTTGAAACAGATTCGTTCAGGCGAAGAGGAGGAGGCGAGCAGATTGGGAACGAAGAGGAGGGAGGTTAGGTTAGGTTAGGTTAGGTTAGGTTAGGGTGAATTATTTCCGAGTTTGGACTGAAGCTCAATTTGACTCATTTCCGACTCAAAGTCCATGAGTCGGCCCGACTCATTTACCAGGCTTAGACTTTTAATCCAGATCCACTTCAGAAGATTATATTCTAGAGGGGGGTTTTATATATGTATACCCCTCAAAAATCTCCAAATTGCCTATCTCCTCCTCAAAGTCATAATGACATACTTACCCTTCTAAGTTTTAAAAACTAACAAATTTATTCAATTTTATTGACTTTTCTACTAAAACTCGTTTCAAATTTATAAAATATCTATTTTACTCTTTATTAAAAAAAAATTAATCATTAGAAGATTAAATACTTATATTTTAAATTTTTTAACAAAGAATGAAATGGATACTCTGTAAATTTAAAAATGAGTTTTAACAGAACAGTTAATAAAGAAATTTAGAAGGCTAAATAATATACTATGAATTGTACAAAAGAAATACGTAATATCGATATTTTTGAAGAGTATACGTGAAATTCCCCCTGTTCTAAATAAGTCCCGAAATGTTTTTGCTTTGGTGTCCTATCTCCGAAATATTATGAATTATCTTTGATTGTTTTATTGTTTACAAGATTTTTCTTTTAATCTGATTTAACGGGTTCCATTTTAATTTCTGATTATTCTAAATTTTATAGGAGTGAGGGTATGGTACTATGCATAGCGCAGATTGGTCCATATTATTAGATCAATATTTTTGTTTTTAAAATCCAAACAGTTTATCTAAATAGTTAAACGTGATCTCCATATAAAAAGTACTTGTAGATCAAATTGTACATTTTTTATAAATTTTTTCATATATTCTTAGATAGGTGTAAAATCACTTAATCTAAAAAAATTCTAGATTATTTGAAAGTAGTAATTTTCTAGTTATCTAAAAAATAGTAAAAAAAACTACAAAAAATGTAAAATTTAGTTTGTAAATACATTTTCATATGAAGATTATTGTAATAATTGATTCTCTTAAGGGTAAAATTGGTATAATATTATGATTGTAATTTGATATTTATTTACGTAATATTTATTATGTATTATTTATAGTTTTCTTTTGTTATTTTCTCAATTGTTGTTTCTGGTGTTAGCTTAATATTCAACCGTGTGATATTTATTTGTTGGTATTGACACCACTTATTTGTTAATTTACAGCAGCTTATGTTTTTTGACATGTTCTCCCTCTCATTTTCTTCTTTGTTAATGATTTGGAGTACAAGCATGCAATTTTGTAGATTACACACATGCAGGAAAATCCTGCCCTCTGGGGGGGCAGAGAATTCAATCCCATAAATTAATGGACAGAGATCACCTGCCCCCCGGGGGGCAGGATTTTCCTGCTCCCAGTGAGACTGACAAGTGGGTCCAGACGGGTTTATAAATTTAGATATTAGTTTTTAGTTTTGGTGTGGCCCACATTTCAGTGACTCAGGGGCAGGAAAATCCTGCCCCGGGGGAGGCAGAGAATTGAATCCCTAAATTAATACTGTACAAATTATCTTTCCCCTTAATTAGTACTGCACTTTTGGCATTTCAGTTGTGTCAGAAAGGCATTCGGGTTTACTGTTATTTGCCCATAGGTGATAGGTGATAGGTGATAGGCCATAGCCAATTCAAACAGAAAAATCTTGTGGTGGTCCCCCCTTTCATTCATTTATTTATTGTATTATTAACTAATCTCAAGGCATATCACACCATCTCTTAAACTTATATATTTATTTTGTTCTAATAGTTTGGTTTTCTTTTGTTCTTTTTTTTGTAGATGCATGTGTTGGACAAATATGAAGGTGAAAAGGAGAAACTAATTGCCAAATATGATCAACAAAGTAAGAATAAAGCAACTAAATATATATATATAGTTAATTATTCATATTAAATAAATCGGTGTATAACCGTCATTTTTTTATTTCAACTTTTAGCAAAAAAAAAAGAAAAAAAAAGAGAGAGAAAGAGTACTATATATTTTACTTGTTTGGGTATAGACAGTAAGTTATTATTGGAATGCCCGATCCAAAGCAATGGCTGATTTGGCGATCGATGTACTTGTTTTTGTTGTTAATTGTTTGATGGTTTTATGACTCTTGTTTCATGTGGTCTTGGATATTCTTGTGTGCTTTGTAATTTGTACTTCACTGGTGAAATTAGTTTGGAAGATTATGAATTGCTAATTTACCAAGTAATATATAGTACCAATTTATCTTTAGTTAATATAAATTATTCCATTTGTATATTAAGAATATGAAAGCTAAAACGGTTGGTTACCCAACAGTCGAGAGTTCGATTCTCTCTCATGACTTTATATTTTCTATGAAGGTTTAAACAAAAAGAAATATGAAAGATCTATACAAGAAAAAAAAATTGACGAGTAATAACATACAATAGGACAAATTGACTTCAAAATTACATAATAAAAAACACGAGTACACAACACAAACTCATCACAACGTGCTAGAATGTTAAAACATCACACAACACAAACTCGTGCCTATTTTCATTTTCCACTTGAACAGTTAAATGCAAAATTTCTTCATAATTTTTTTTTCCCTTTTAGGCAATATATTATCAATTATGCTACCTAGCATCCGGCCCCCTGTTTATGTACTCAACGCTCAACCTTTGTTCTGTGTTTGGTTAGATTGAGAATATACTATTTTCATAATTAGGTTATTTGAAATAATAACATATTCGGTGTTAGAATAGTTAGAATAGTGAATTCAAATTTATTGTCTTATTAGAATATGTTATTTCTAGGAGTTTTGAAAATTAACTATTTTAATCAGACAAACAATATCTATATTTAATTTGGCTATTCTAACTATTCTTGTCAAACATACCCTTAGTCCATAAAATTGAGGAGTAGAACTAGGGTGCTCCTAGGAGTACCAAGCTCCTTTGTACTCTTAACTCTAAAATCTATCGGATTAACTTCGAGCGACGAATTCAAACTGTTGAAATCATTCTACCTTACAAGTGATGCGTCTACATGTAAAAATTTTAAAGTTTCGAATTAATTTAGTATTAAGTCAAGTGGTCAAAATTAGAAGGTTTCTAAATTAATTTTAATACATTTATTTTTTGGAAGCTTTTTGACCACTTGACTTTATACTAAATTAATCCGAAATTTTAAAATTTTCATATGTAGATGCATCACTCGTAAGGTAGAAGGATTTCAATGGTTTGGATTTGTCGTTCGAAGTTAATCCGATAAATTTTAGAGTTAAGAGTACAAAAGGACTTAGTACTCCCATGAGCATCTTAGTTCTAGTCAAAATTCATATCCATATATATATATCCGCTTTCTAAAGTTCCTAATTATTAAATTTTGTAAATATAAAAATATTCGAGCTGAAAATTAAGAACAAGGAAGTAGCTGTGATAAGTGATCATCAACAGATTAACAACTTCCATGCGAAGAAGAGATATTTAGTACTAAAAAAGTGGATTATATATATATATATATATATGTCATGGGAGCATATCCTCTGCGGAGTTTTTACCTGTGGAGTTGATCGGACGGTTCAGATTTAATCTCCAGCCGGTGAGTAAGAGATGATGGAGGGGGCAGTATTAATTTTGCTTTGAGATTCGTACTATAATCTTATTTGATATGTCCGATCAAAACGAACGGTCCAGATTAAAAGAACCGCACAGCTCCGCAGGTAAAAACTCCACAGAGGATGCAATTCCTATATGTCATAGCCTCAGAAAATCAGTAAGTGTGTGCAGCTATCTAATCCCTATTAGGACTTAATTCTTAGGTTTGAATTTGAAAAAGAGGAGCATATATGTGTTTGATTTTTCGTCACGATTTTGCAACTTATGTAAAAAATTTAAAAAAATGAAAAAGAAAAAGAGGAGCATATGCATGCATACACGGTAGTATATGTATATCCATGTACTAGGTAGCTGTTCTCAGTTGTCAGGTGAGAGAAGAGAAACCATGCATGAGCACACAATTAACATGAATTTAATTGAACAAAAATAAAGCAGCTCCGCGTAACACAAAATATATGGACCCCCGGCGGGGCCCCATGACATGATGTTAATTTGCATAACAACAAATTAATCTATCTGTTGTGCCATCAGCATGCAGAGCAGCCCAAAACATACACCCTGAGTCCCTGACCCTGTGGCAGCGCGCAGTGGCACCTCGATCTCTTCAAATTAAGCCACGTCCCAACTTAATTTCCACAGCTAGAGCCTAGAGCCTAGAGCCTAGAGCCTAGAGCCTACCTCCATCGTCTTTTCTACAAATCCCAACAAAACACCAATCCAATATGTTTTCTTCCCAGCTAACAAACTAAACTCCTAAATGGCGTTGGGCTGTAAACCACCAAAAAAATAAAAGCTAGCCCGCCCCGGCCTATATATATACTGTCAAGTGTCAACCATCGATCCTAGCTTGCATGTACAATTAATTAATTAAGAAAAATAGATCCACCGTCCACCTACGTACTAATTAATTAAGAAAAAAAATGAAAGGTGTAGTTGGTGGGTTTTACACCTTACTGATGTTGGGGTTGGGCATGGTGATTATTTGCATGATGACATTGAAGACAACGGGTGCCATGTCATGTGGTGACATTGATTTGAACCTGAGCGAGTGCATCTGGTACTTGGCAGGGCGCCATACGGCTCCGTCTCGGGCATGTTGTGAAGGATGTCGTCACCTAGAAAAGCTTGCAGCCACATCCGGTGACAGGCGCGTCGCTTGCGACTGCTTGAGGGAGAGAGTGCAGCACTTGCACGGTATCAGAAATACTCTTGTACTCTCCCTCCCCACTAAATGCGCCGCAAAGCTCCCCTATTTTAAGTATCTTACTCACTGTGATATCGACGGGTACGTACGTAACTCACTTTTCCTTTCTTAATTAATTTGCATGTACATCGATCCATGTTATTAATTGCTATATATTGACTAGCAGTCCAAATTGAACTAATTAATTACAAGTTAGCAATATAATTGACAGCAGCTAGTGTTAATTAATTAATTAATTAATGTATTGTAGAAACTAGAAACATGTCCTTCTTCATTACTGTCAGTTGCTAATTATCATTTTGTTTTTTCTGTTTACCTGCAGGGAGATGCCTTGATCTTGTCGGAGAGAGGACACATAGCCATAGGGTAAAACAAGCTTTTACGAGGGTTTTTTGTACATGTTTTGTTTAATATATATGACGTATATGTAAAACAAATGCAGAGTATGTGTGTAAGTGTGCTGTGACATATATATAGGACGACTGATCAGGTACATGTAAAATAATAGATCAGTCGAGATTACGGAGTGAGAGGATGAAAAAGAAAAAATGAAAATGAAAATAGATAGATGGAGAAGCTGGTCTCTGTTTTTGTAGCATTCACGTCAATAAGAAGAGAAATTATGCACGTGTTTTGTAATAACTAATAAGTGTGTGTGTGTGTGTGTGTAACTTTGTAGGATAAATTTAATTTCTAAAGATGCAGATATATATATATATACTTACAAGTCTTAATTACATTTTACAAAGGACGCTTATTAATTAGTTATATATGTGTAATTCTCAAATTACGCCAAAGAATTAATGCTGATACATATATAGCGGGAGAAGATATGTGATTGTTACAATAGAACTCGATCGTAAGCATGCATTTCCGATGAATTTTTTTGAATGTATACCTAATCAAACTGTATATATAACAACTCCATTAAAATTTACTTTTATTTTTATTTGCAACTAATAAAAAAAATTACTTTACAAAATTACGGATAGATCTATTGTTACATTTTGGAGATCACTTAAAACTTAACTAAAAGCTTGCAATGATGGCAGCTTGATTTTGGCATTCCAACCTTTTAATTTGCTGAATCATCAAGATTATCTTCAAAATCAACAGAAATTACAAAAGGTGTGTAGTTCTCTGTGCTTTATTTTTTTCTAAAACAAGGCATATGTATATTTGCATACAAGGTAGTTTTAGTAAAATAAAAAAAAAAAAGGGTCGCCATTGATGAGTACAATTAATCATTTGGGACTTTTGAGAACCACCAAACAACGTCACCAAATCAGAAATAATAAAAAAATGAAATAAACTATTTATCATTCAATTGTGAAATTTGTTTATTGATCCGTCAAATTAACCATCTAGATAGGGGTGGGTGCTAATGAGCTAGGTTCGGCTTAGATTCAGCTCAACTCATTAAGATAAGCATACTTGACTTGATTTGGAAAGAAAAAGCTCGGCTCATATTAATACTTGGCTCGGCTCGCGAGCCAAGCCCAACAAAGTAGTTATAATAGAACTTGACATTTTCATATGATCTAAATCTTTTGCTATAGCGATACTGTGTAATTGTAAATTATGGAGATGAATTATATTTGAAGTCAAAATATGCTGCCTCAAGAAAAGTGCCATGCATTACTTTCTTTATATGAGCAAGTATAATGTAATTTTGTTTATACAATATATATATTTTTTAATTGCGCGCTATACCAAGAAAAATGACACTGTTAACAACACATCACCAAAGCAGCTCAAACAACTCAGAAGTACTATTCTATTGTAATATTTAACAATACTTAGCTGCACTTAGAAACCAAAAAGAGACCGGATTTTCAACCAAAAAAGAATGTTGAAATAATTTCGAATTTCAAATTTCAATTTTTTTAAAATTTGAAATTTGAAAAAAAAAAAAATTGGAAAAGTTTGAAATTTGAAAAAAAAAAAAAAAAATTTGGATTTTGTTTGCACGATTTTTAAAGTGCATCGGATGGACCAAATTGAGAGGGGAGGTTGGGGTTTTTGAAATTAAAATCAAATTTAATTTTAAAATTTGCAAAAAATGGAAATTTCAAAAAACTTGAAATTTCAAAAAAATTGAAATTTGAAAAAAACCTGAAATTTGAAATCGGTGAAAACAATATCTATTGCATTCTATATTTAATATGAATGTTATTTACATGATATAGCTAGTTAGTTTATTACCCTATTTTTTTTTTATATTGTAATCTCTTTAAACATAAAAAAAGCTCGGCTTGCGAGCCGAGCCGAGTCGAGCCAAGTGTTATCATGAACTGAACCGAGCCGAGCTTTTTTCTTCAAAAGCTAGCCGAGTCGAGTTTGGGTTTTTCTTAGTTTCGAGTCTGATTCGTTATGAAATATTGAGCCGCTCAACTCATAAATTCGCGAGCCGGCTCGACTCATTAGCAGCCCTACATCTAGAGCTTGATTATCTAACTTTAAAATCAGTTTAAAAAAATTAGTAAGAAATCAACCATAATTAACCCTTATGTGCGTGTGCATCAGTGCATGACATGAAACAAATCAAAGTGCTAAATGAAAGGGGTGCCAGAAGACGATAACTGGAACTTCCATTGGGCCTGTAATATGTTGGGCTGTACAAGGCCCAGGATCTGAAGATCTGCAATTAGCTTGTACTCATCAGTCATCACTCGATAATGCTTGTCATAATAATAAATAATGTGGTGATGACTGATGAGTTGGGCTTGGCCGCTTGGCCGCTTGGGCATGAGCCAGAGTGACTGCCTATTTATTATTTATTATTAATCGGAGCGGAGGTACAGAATCATCACATGATTAATATCACTATCCATCAATAGCGCATTAAATGAAGAAATCAAATGGGAACTATTAACTATACCATCAATGACGTATAAAATTGAATGAATATATGTCGCTAATTAGGAAAAAAAAATTCGATAGAAATTAACAGAAAAAGAGAGAAGGAAATAGAAAGAATGTATGGATTCTAACATTGATAGTAAGACCGGTACAAATTCTACCGGTCTTAAAAAATTCAAAGTTTAGACCGGTACAATTTTAACCGGTCCTAAGTCCTAACCGTCTAAACTTTGAAATTTTTATAAATGTTTTAGTTCTTGGCTTTTCAGAATATCTCAATCATTCAAATATGTTCTGCACGAATCTCAAAACTCAAATAATAACACCCCTACGTTCTGCACAAATCTCACGCAAAATGGAGATATCTCAGAGGATATGTATGGGTGCAACCTCCAATACTCCATCACGTGGGGGCTCAGTGAAGTTTCCAAGGTGCAATTTAAAATTGAGATACCACTGGGATCTGAATTCGGATGTTTTGAGATTCGTTCCAAGCGTGAAGGAGTGGTTAGGAAGCGTTGAAGAGCAGACAGATTGCGTTGAGATTCGTGCAGAACATATTTGAATGATTGAGATGTTCCAAAAAGTCAAGAACTAAAACAGTTATAAAAATTTCAAAATTTAGACGGTTAGGACCGGTTAAAATTGTACCGGTCTAAATTTTGAATTTTTTAAAACCAGTAAAATTTGTATATTTTACTGATTTTACTGTCAATGTTAGAATCCGTACATTCTTTCTATTTTTCTTTCTCTTTTTCTGTTAATTTCTACCAAAAAAAAAATTTCCCGCTAATTAGCTGAGCTGTCTAATTTCATAGGTTTAGTCCTTAGAACTCCTCCCCCAATCAATATGCACCGGGCGGGTCTAATTTTAAAAGCACCTCTTTCGATGCTATCAGAAAAGCACCTCTTTCTCTCTGTTACTTTCTCACTACATTTTATCTTTCTTTCCAGATAAAAAGAGACTGCGTTATTCTTCTTGATTATTCTCCAGATCGAGATAGACACACAAGACTCTTAATTGTTGCATCAAAAGTTGTGCCCTATTTTTTGTTGTTATCTATGGAGTTTTAGGGTATAAGAGCATCTCCATTGGTCAAATTAAGTTGCAATTGCAAACTGCTGTAAACAGCTGTCAAATTGAAATGAAACCGGACTTCAAATTAAATTTCATATCTCCTGCATCCATGCAATTGCAAATCAATTGCATTTAGCGATTTTTTCATTTTTCCTTTCCGTTGACTGATACAAATCACATTATTTTAGCGACCCCCTCTCCTTCTCCCCCCTCTCTCCTATCCACGATGCTGTTATTTTGTGATACCAAATCTTTGTGCGTTGCTTTGGATAAGCTTTCGTTTCACCAAGATTCATCTACTGGTACAGCCAGGATTTATTTTTTTATTTGAAACCTGTCGGTGATTTGTATTATACCCAAAGTTTACTAGTACATAATTGCTGAAATAAAAAAATACATGAATTTAAAATCTGAAATCTACCAAAATAAAAAAACTCTGTAAATGAAATAAAACAACTAGATCCTAATTAATCCAAATTACAGATTTTCGAACTCTGACGAATGTCTAACATATGACTCTACCATAGCAATGCTAGGTACAGCCTACAACACAAAAATATCAGAACAATAGTTTATAGAATAACAAAGGATAATCAAAAGCAATTGTCCCCAATAATGGTACCAGTACAGCAATTCTCAAAGGGCCGGTAATCACATGTGCCCTTGATTTCTTCACGCAATGTTGTCTGGATTTCCTGCATTGTTCCAATTATTTTGAAAATATCTGGTTGGTCAACTTCAGTTAAGATATGGATTCTGAACTGATAAAGATCACAGATATTTGGTTAATTATGCACCAACTAGTTTACATCTTTGCAAATTAGCATCTGACATTTCCTATATTTGCAATTAATAGCCAATCAGAAGAACCAAGACTAAGTAAGACATAGTTGACTAAACTAACCTTAAGCATGTTGTATTGACTTGACCAAATTGCTTTATAACCAATTAACAGAAAACAACATCATCTAAATCAGGCTTCCATTGATAACTCAAAAATCAAAGAATTTGTGTAAATCAGGCTATCACTATTTACTTCTGCGATCCCCTCTTATTCCAAGAATTCTGAATTTGACTTACTGATACAACAGCAGTAAGGATTCCTAAAAAATTACACTCCAATTCATGTTTTTAAAAAATTACCTTAGCGAAGTCGGCTTCCTTAAGTAATGTGCTGATAGCAACATACAACTCTTTAGTAGGGCTCTGAACTTCTTCACTCACCTTCTCTTTATCTACACAAATAGATCAAATTAATATATAAAGAAGATTAGTTGGACAAAAAAACTTACTGGTAAACCAAAGATGTGTAAATTGAAGTCACTTGGTGGGTTTAATACAACACAGCATAGTCATGAGATCACATCAATACTTTACATTATATATCATGATAAATTGAAAGCATTTGAAAAGTATCCTTTGTTTAATCTTATTTATAAATTGAGTAACTTTATGCATATATGTATAAATTGAACTGGTATGCTATCAGATATTGATTTAACCACCTAAACAACCAATTAAAGAACGGAGTAAAAAAGGTGCTTAAATCAAGTGCGAATTAGAAATCCTATCAGTTCATCGTATTTCTTTTAATGGGTTTCATTCAAAATCAAGTAGAATTTTCTAATTAAGGTCAAAAGATCCGAGTTTTTATCGGTTGTGAAAACTAAGACATGAAAATCGGAGCTAGAGAGTTACCCGTTGAATCAGATTCTTTCAGCAGATTCGTTCAGGCAAAGAGGAGGAGGAGGAAAAGAGGGAGGCGAGAAGGAGGAGGAGAAGAGGCCAGGCGAGCAGAGTGGGAACGAAGAGGAGGAAGGCGCGTGAGCAGCTTCGTTCCAAAGAAGGGAGGCGCTGAGCTGAGCTTGGGAACGAAGGGAACTTTGAAATGCCGAGGGAGCACGGAAAGACATTAAAATGGTGCTCACCAGTCGAAAGATCAACGAAACGGGTCGAGTTGCGGCCGATGAAGGAGAGATTCGCCTTCGCCAATGGTGTCACCGAAGAAGGCGGAGTGAGTCTGAGGGCCTGGAGACCTCCGGGTGCGATGTTGATCAAAGAAGAAGGTGGAGGCGGAGGCGGAGGCCGGAAACACGTTTCAGCAGCGATGGAGGTGGGGAAGAGAGGAACCCCAAATTTCTGCAGCAATGGAGGTGGTGAAGAGAGGAACCCCAAATTTTAGATTGATCGATGAATTCGTGCGATTTTCTCCGCCAATGTTCGAAATTTCCAGCGAAATGAAAGCGCTATGCAAGCTTTCATATTATGAAAGCTTTCAATTATTTGAAGCGCTCTCCATCGGTGAAAGACCAAATACAATTGCCACGTAGGAGAGAGTATTTGCCACATCAGACTTTGCAATTGTATTTGCAAACCGATGTAGATGCTCTAATTAAGAACCGAACCGAAAATTTTATTAATAGAAAATTAATAAATAAAATATCTTCATAGGGGAAGGTTTACGGTTGAATTTTTAAAAAGTAGGAAGATCGTGACGTTGTAAAATATCACGGTCAGATTAACAAAAACCAGTCAGCAGCGAAAATTGGTTAAATTGGGCTGTGATAGTTGGTAACGGCCAGGGGCGAAAAAAGTTAGTTTCACATGATCGGTTGAGCCGTAAGCTAATTAAAAACTCAATCACAATCAGTATATGCAAAACACTTAATAATTTTGGTCAGCGTACTTTTTTGCATTAAAAGGTCAAAATCATAGTAATATTTTTTTTTGAAGGTTGGCAAAAATCATAGTAATATTATTTATTGTTCAACTATCTATAATTAGCCATAACTATCTGCTCCTATATATAAGCCATTTCCAGGACAAAATACACATTGAAAACAGCCAAAAAAAAAAAAAAAAAATTTCCAAAATGAGATAGATGTTTGCATCAAAAGTTGGATTTAGGTAAGCAACCACACAGAAGAAAAAGAAAAAAGCGAGGAGAGGCTGGGCGGGCCTATTCCAGCCTCATTGCAGATTCATGTCAAACCGACACATGCTAAGCTGCTCCAGTAAACACCTTCAAATGCAAGGAAGATTTTTTATACTAGATTTCTCCTCCTTTTGAACCTGCTCCAACTTTTTAATTTAGAAAGTCAAATTCGATCCAATACTATTTGAAAATCTCTTCCAAAACTGGACGAAATCTTCTGAATTTAGGACATGATTTAAAGCTGGACGATCCGAAACTAATTAGGTCTGACTCGATCAATTGCCATCTGCAATTAAAAAGTTACCAAACAGAATTTTAAAACTAATAATAATAGATATGGATTGATTAGTCGCTGCTCAAAACATTTTTCCGAGAATAGATCAAAAACTAATTAATAATAGATACTAAATCAAGTAGCTGATGGCTGATGCTGCCTACAATTTTTCAATTTATAGATATCGCTATCATAGAGATCCTTGAATTAAAAAAAGAAACATCAACAAAGGTAAAATACTATACACGTTATAAAATTGAGGTTTGAAAGCTACGTACTCTCTTGTAAATATCTATATCTATATCTGTATAAAATGCAATTAAGCAAGTTGTGATGCTTAGGATGTCTTGATACCCGGAAATCCTCTTTTCCAAAAGACACAAAGCATAGGATCCGCAGGGCCCTCTTTTGTGCTCTTTAATAGCAATCTTCCAACAAATTCATCTTTTTTTATTCATTCCAGGCCCTTTATTCGATGTACTCAATTCCCAAATTTTTATTAATACCCTCGCTTAAAAATAAACAAACCAAAAAAATAAAAACCACTAATTCATCATAATTTGATATTTAACCGGATCGCAATGACAAATGGCGGTCTCCAACATTTGTCGTTGCGTCCTCATTCCTTTTTTTAAGAAAAAAATATATATTTCATTTTATTTTAGTTTATGTGTTTATTATGTTATAGTTTATTTTCAAAAATAATAGGTGTGAGTTTATCTATTTATTTTATTTTCATAAAACTATAGACAAGCAAAATATATATTGTTTCATCATATAATAATAACAACAAATCTCAAATAAATCATCAATAGAAAAATAGAAACTGCATATGTTCTCATTAATACAATAAAATCACAGGTAATAAACCTAAAATAAACAATGTTCTTACCCATACAATAAAAACATCCAATGCATTAAAAACATAAATTCAACTCCTAGATAAACATTCAACCTGTAAATTTATATAAAAAAATGATTGTTAAATCTAAATTGTTTCAATATTTTTTTTAAAGTTGAAATTGAATAAAATAAACACTGTATCAACCTCGAGCATCTCGAGCAGCTCTTTTGTGTCTTTTCTGTGTATCTCAGTTGACTTAGTGTCATCTTCTCCTCCAATTTAGTAAGTCCAACTACATCGAAATCTTGGTGTGTCATCTTCTATCCAAAGTAACTAGTCTATGTTCTGGAACAAAGACATGGCCCTCGTATTCAGGCCATTTCTGACTGATTTTCATACACATGTCATTCACCTCTCTATGTGTTGATCAGTGTCTGGATGTACTGGTGACTTACAAAACTTCCAGAGTCAATGCCTCGGAGATTCATCTTATAATTTTCTCTCTCTTTATTAACTTACTTCACTAAACTTCAATTAAACATAATTAATTCAATATACCTTAACTTAAATCCGGAATAAATTTACTCCATTGATCACAACAAAATAGAACCGTTTATCGTAAAGAAAATATTACTTACGAGAGTAGTACATAAAATTATTAATGTAACGTATATTTTCAAACTTTTCGGTCCAAGACAACTAACCATCATTATAATACAAATTAAAAGAGAGTATGCCTTTGAACTTTCTTGTTGTCATATATATCATATATGTTTTTATCCATCTGACTTGTCGCGCAGTACGGAGGGAGGGAGAGACTGGCAGGAATTCACATCCAGTGCATTATCTGAAAAGAGAATCTTTCACAATTAGTGGATCCGAGCCATTCACACCCGAGCCGTTCTATTTTCAAAGTTCAAATACTCAATCCCAAATCCCAATGGCTCGGATAGAAAGCCGAAATTTTTATTAATATACAAAAAAAAAATAATAAATTAAAATTTTTATTAATATACAAAAGAAATAATAAATTTAACAATCTATACAATTTTTTGATGAAATTCGAAATCTATCGAAACCGATGACATTGTCATCGGTTTCAGAAAGCTAGAACCGATGACATGGTTTCAGCCAAGCACGGTTTTTGATGCATAATGCACACTTTTTGATGTGACAATTATATCAGATTAAAACAACGAACGATTCAGATTAAAATACTGTTTGGTAATGATTAAAAAATTGCGGAAAACTTTTCTTAAATTTTTATTTTTTTAAGCCAAGCACGATTTTTGATGCAGAATGCACACTTTTTGATGCGAGAATTATATTAGATTAAAACAACGAACGACTCAGATTAAAACCAAAAAGGTAATGATGGCATAGCTGAGGAAAAGTTTTGCAAATTTTTTATTTTTTCAAAAATAGAAAGACTATAATATTTTATGTATTTACCTAGAAGTGACTTTTGAACCGGGATCAATAATTCAGATTCAAAGTATTTTTATTTTTTTCCAATAACACACAGAAATATTTTAATTTTTCTTACAGCCACGAAAAATTCGATCTGAAAAATATTGATCCGGGTTATTTGTTTAAGTCTTTCTAATAAATCAAATTATATGGTATTTTATCTAATTTTAAAAAATATATAAAAATATTTTAATATTTTAATTAAAAAATAAAAAAAAATTCTAATTAAATAAATAATTAAATGAAAAATTATTTTAATAATAATTTGGATGAAAACCGATGACATTGTCGTCGGTTTTAGATTCTGAAACCGATGACAAAGTCATCGTTTGTCATCGGTTCTGGAATGGATGACATTGTGAGCGGTTTTAATTTTTTGTGACCGACGAGTTTGTGATCAGTTTGATCTTCTGAAACCGATTACACTGTCATCGGTTTAGATACTTTTCAAATTATTTATAGAAATTGTATAGATTGTTAAATTAATTACATTAATTTGTATATTAATAAAAATTTCGGGACAGAAAGGTAATTCGGAACTATTTACATTTGTTTAGTGACGACGTCTATTTATAGGTACTTGTAATTATATATTGTGATGTACCTTTAGAAAAATAATTATATATCTAGATGCTTAGACATGCCAAAACTATTTAATTATACAACTCACAGAGGCTATTTATAGTAGAGATTGATATGATGTTATATATCTACCGTATTAGTATAACTATTTTATCAAAAAAAAAAAAGAGTATTAAACTGTTTTCAACTAATAAGTTATTTATATTGTGGGAACGCTGCGCTGGTGTCACCACTCACCATTTCCATTTTGTGTCGAAGTGGAAAAAGTGTTGGAAGATATTGGACAATACAATACGTAATTAATTAAGCAGCCTCTTCTCTTGTGTACAGACTTGGTGATGAGAAGCATTATTTTAAGAAATATCTTAATTGTCGTTTGTAATCCACAACCACAAAGATATTTAATATCTTCAATCATTTATTTCGCGTGGATATATAATTAATCCTTTTGAAGCCACTAATAAATGTATTAATTGGTAATGCATGCAGCATTCCTAATAACCTATCCAATTAATGTGATGTTTGATTTGATTGATTAGCTGTTGCTTCTGATAAATTAATGACCCGTATTAATTAATTAATTAATTACTGGGCAGGGCACTGCGCGTATCACCCGACGTCCGGGCAGATAACTTTTCGCAAAACTTGAGAAAATTGTAGGCAAGCAAAAGTTTAAAGTCGAATGCGAATGTGCTGAGTGCACCGGGTCCGGGTATAAACGACGACATAGAGACAGAGGAGCTGCAGGTGGGACCGTGGGAGGTGGCTAAAATAATGAAATTTACTGTTCAGTTTCAGACGACCAAAGGTACGCGAACGCGTGGTCTTACTGTTACATAGCTCGCAAACCACAAGCGCCCAGCGAATTCGCATCCTCTGACATATCTCAAACTTCAGAGAAAATCTTAACCGTTTAAATAATTTTGCGCGAATCTCAATGTATAAAATAATACCTCCCCTGCGCCATCTCCGAATAGGCACCGAATACGTCGCAAAATCTGAGATATCTCAGTGGATTTGGGAAATTTTTTATCCGTAGAAATCAAAGAAAAAGAAGAGAGAGAAATACAAGGAGCACATCAAAATTTTGATGGTTAGTAAGATCGGTAAAACTCCTACCAATCTAAAAAACAGATTTGTTTTTTTTTTTCGTTTCAATTTTTCTAGTAAAATATAATTATTTTTATGAAAATAGATAAAATATCTTAAAATTTAGATATAATAGAAACATTGCATCTATTGTTTAAAAAACTTTTCATATTTTACTAAAAATCTAATATAAAAATTCTCTCTATCTATACATCAGATTTAAAAAAAAAAACTAAGTTTGAATAGATAAAACTCCTACCTATCCAAACTTTTTGATTTTTAGAATCGGTAGGAGTTTTACCAATCTTATTATCCATCAAAATTCTAACGAATTTTTTTTTTGTACCACTCTCAAAAAACGTTTAAAAATAAAAATCATTCGGACCAACTTTTTATCAAAAATACTACTCTCGCGAACTGAATTTGCATATCCAGATTGATCGGATCTGCACGCAGATCTGGATCTGCGGACTGAGTCCGCGTACCCAAGATTGGATATTTGAGTGTTAAAAGCATGACATTTGATCCTCGGACTGACCCAAGATTGGATATTTGAGTGTTGAGATTCGTGCATAAAATATTTTTGAGGGTTGAGATTCGTGCATAAGTATTTGAACGATTGATATATTCCAAAAAAGTCACGCAAAGTTTGCGAATTCCCAGAACAATTGATATATTCAAAAAAAGTCACGCAAAGCCATGCAAAGTTTGACGAAAAGTTTGACTCAGAACGATTTAGGCCCGGTGAACGGACTCAATGATATTTTTTCTCTTATTTTTCTTTATTTCTACAAATAAAAAATTTCCGCGGATATGCACTCAGCACTCGCGCTAGCTCGCTGGCTAGCTACTGATAACAGTATGGATTCTCTGTGAATGAATTTTTGGCAGGTTTCCTGTGTGCTCATGAAATTGCTTTCTTGCACTACCTGTATCTGGGTTCTGAATTCTGATGATGCTCATTTGTTAGAATA
This sequence comes from Carex arenaria, assembly GCA_964058825.1. Taxonomy (NCBI): domain Eukaryota; kingdom Viridiplantae; phylum Streptophyta; class Magnoliopsida; order Poales; family Cyperaceae; genus Carex; species Carex arenaria. Next base: position 31,838 of record CAXKVW010001106.1, read on the forward strand.
AATATTGCCTCATTTTTTTTTTAAAGCATTCTAAATTACTTTGGAAATTTTTTTTTCTATAATGATACATTTTTGTCGTCTAGTTTGCAACAAAACTACGATATATTTTAATTTTTAATCAGTACTTAATTTTTTTAGACGCGTTAACAGAGACAGAGCAACTAATAAACCTTATCGTAATCTAGCTTTAGAGAATCCACACATAATATAATTGGTAGCTTCAAAATCTATACCGACAATCACTCGATTACGTGGCCGATTTCCGTCCTTGCCCCGTTTCCATAAACAAAAAACACTCGCCTTCTATTTATGAACAATACATTCACATTTTTTTTTTTTTTTTTTACAAAAAAAAAGACATACTGACAAATACGTTTTTTATATCTTATGTCGTAATAGTGAAGTTACAATCAAAAGAAAAAATAATAATGACTGCGAAATTTAGTATAATACAAAATTATTTGATCGATTATTAATGATTGATAAAATTATTGCGTTTTTTTTTTAAATTCCTAGACAAATAACTAAATAGTTGCAATCGTAAGGTATTAGAATTATTTTTAAATTGCACAGGACGCTCCAACTTTTATAGACAAACAAAGTATACATGGAGATCCTCTAAACTTTCTCTATTTAGAAAATAATAAAATAAAAAATTTGGAAATACATGCAGAAGTTGTATATTTAAAAGTTGATAATATTTCTCTAGTAAGAAAGGTATGTATGGCGGCATACAATGATGCATGTTTTGTTGCCAGCTTAGTGGACAGGGAGGCTGTGGCCTGTGGGGCAAGTCTTCACGTTCAAGTTAATTATTTTAATCCTGAATTCCTAATTGATTGATACAGTAAGAAACTAAGAATAAGAATAAGAAGATACAGGGTGCCAGGAGCTGTCCGAGTCCGGATCCCCTAATGTAACCCAATCTTTGGGTTTTAGATTAAAACCGTCCGATTCGAATCCATCGTTCAGAATTGTCTCGGGATTCGAATTCGTTCTCGGGATGCGTGCACTTCAGATCCGGATGGATTGTCTCGGATTTGAATCAGACGGTCCCGATTTAAAACCCAAAGATTGGGTTACTTCACTGGATCTGAATTCGAGCTGTCCTGGGGCCCAAATCAAGCAAGCGACGTTTCAGTTATCCTCTCTAGTAATTTATGTGAAATCTTTACATGTAGTGAATGAAGCCATAGATACAAAATGACTCGCTCCAAGTTTGGACTACGGTAATTATGTAAGAGTCTTTCGGTCTTCTCATTTATTAGTTCATATCCTCTAAAGTAAATCGAATTTTGTTGTTTTACTCCAACCGTTCGATCAGAATCCTGATCAATCCGGCTAGAGGGGAAATGCACGGGATACCTTCAATACTCGTGCATACGCAGATCGGACAGTTGAGATTTAAACTAAAAATTTGAGGTAGCTTAGGTAAGTGAATCCTCATTTTGGTAACACGTGGCGTTAGTCAAGCCCTTACTCTGCCGACAAAGCCAGCTTGTGAGTGGACCGTTTTACATGCCCTTAGCCGTTGCGATCGCAACGGTTTCCACTATATCTGCCTTTTCTTTCTGTATATTTATTTGGGCAAAAGGCGAGTCGTAGGACAAGAATGCCACTGTTGCCGATCTTTTCTCAATGACGAAAACGCCCTCAGACAAGATGGTCGGCACACCGTGTTCGAGGTGCACGCGCTAGTGATCCGCAACTGCCGGATAACGGGTTAACGGTTGCGGGTTTTACCACATACCGCTTTTGAGGTTTAGGTCAACCAGAAATTTAATTAGTCTAAATTTCAAACTGAATTTGACAACACTTAATTAAGTCAACCAGAAATGAGTTAAAAAAAAATCTAGATATACACCTGACCCATTTAACTATCGGATATATTTGAATTGCATTCGGGTTGGAAATTGATAATCAACTAAGGTGCTATGCTATTAATCTCCCAATAACGGCCGGAGGTTATGGACCAAAAGAAAGGAGGGCACTATTGTCATTCCACAAGAAAAAAAAAGAAAAAACTCAGAAGACCTGTTTGTTACTGGAAAAGGGTAATCTCGTCTTTTGAAAATATAAATCCCCTTGCCTCTCCTTTGCGTCTATCCTCTCTCTCTAATCTCTATGCTTTTCTCTTTTACATCTTAAGCGCTTTCCTTTCCTACACAAAGCATCCAATTCTCACTTTATTGCTCCAATTCCAATCCAATGCGGTTATTTCTCTCTCACTTAAATAAATACACAGAGAGAGAGCGTCTCCTTATTAATATCCGCCTCTTTGTCTGGCACGCAGCTAGCAGAAGATAGTTTCATTCTCTCCCCAAGCTTCCATTCCTCAATCCTCATCACTAATTAATTCGATAAGACCATGGATTTGACCTCGTTTATCACTTCCTTGGGGACCTCGATTGCAATTTTCGTTGTTTTGGTTTTGATATTCACAGCGCTTTCCCGCAAACCGAGTAATGCAATGGTCTACTACCCCAACCCGATACATAGAGGGTTGGACCCATTTCAGGGCGGCAAGCGGACCAAGAGCCCCATAGCTTGGATCCGTGAAGCATTCAGTGCTTCTGAAGCCGATGTCATTGCTGCTGGTGGGGTCGACGCTGCAGTTTATCTAGTTTTTCTTTCCACTGGTAACTCAACTAACTCATCTTAATTTAACTCTCTTTTCGATTTTATCAAACTTTTGCCCATTTCATTTCTTAATATCATACGGACCTATCGTAAGTTTGAAATTTTTTTTGTGAGTGTCCACCGATTACTCAAAATTGAGACTATGAGCAATTGGTGCGACGAGCTTACTAGAAGCGGGCTTTTGTTGCGTCAAGTTACTACCGTAACACTTGGCGCGATGATTTTTCAATTGTTTGTAGGTCATCATAGAAAAGATTTTTTTTTTTTTTCTTAATTATGTATAAATATTTTTAAATTTGGTTATTTTTAATTAATGATAGATTGATTTTATGGGTACAAAATGATTCCGTTGTTATATTATTTTATTAAAACAAATATTATAAGTTCCATGATTTTACCGATTAACTAACCCTTTAAAGTAAACATTTATCACAACATTTGTAGATTTAATTAATTAATTAATTTCTGTAGGGAAAATGTGCTCATTAACATAGCCTTGGCTCGCACAAATTTATTGTTAATTTATTTAATTGATGCCATTATATTAACTTTGAAATGATTTGACTGATTACTTAGAATTTCAAAAACAAATTTCTATTATAATTATGAAGACCTCGTTTATTTAATTTAATGGAAGGTATCTTTCAACATCCTTGTCGTGGGGTTCACTTTCTTTGAAAAATCCAAGTGATGAGATTTTTTCATTAAAGTATGCCAAGCACATACAATCCTCTTTACCCTTGTAAAAGTTGTTCAGTAGTTTCAACAATTTGGTAGAACAGTTCCAAGCAATAATTAATGGTACATCCTAGAATTAATGTCTCTTGGTTAACCATCATAACAGTATATGTTCTAATAAGATTGATGATGCATATAAATTACCTGTTGAGTTCAATGATCAGGATTCACGGAAGTACCAAACAGTTACTGTTATGAACACATTATAAAAAATGTAGGTGAATATAACTGTTGATTTTAACATAACTATTTTGCTCCTTAATGTTTAGTTGCTTCATTGATGCTTTCAAAAAAGAAAGTTCCGAACAAATTAATGCAAAGAAACATTTGTTGAGTTCAATGATCAGGATTCACCAAAGTACCACACAGTTATTGTTATGAACACATTAAAAAATGGAGGTGAATATAACTGTTGCTTTTAACACAACTATTTTGCTCCTTAATGTTTAGTTGCTTCATTGATGCTTAGAACAAACTATTCAAAGAAACACTTGTTTTATGTTCTTTTTGCTACAGTTTTAGGAATATTGGTGTTCTCTGGTGTGCTGTTGGTGCCTGCTCTGCTTCCAATAGCAGGAACTGATGATGCCTTGAAATTATTAAATAGGAACAACAAAACAGCCACCAATTATTCTGAATTAGAGACACTCGCTATGGGCAATGTTCAGGTAATTTATTTTGTCCTTTGGAATTCATTATGATAAAAGATAAATTGTATACAAGTCTTAGAAAAACTCATAATTAATGTCGAGCTTAAGCTCACAAATTCTTGGCGAGCTTAAACTCCTACTATCTTTACTTTTTTTTAATTTGTTTTGTACATGGTCAAGCGGATGAAAATTTGTTGAAAAATGAATACACCAAATTAATTCATTTTTATAAACCTCTTGATCATATACAAAACAGACTAAAAAAAAATTAAATATAACAAATGTAGATCAGGATTTTGAATTAATAATTTGAGCCAATCTAATGGTCTTTTGGAAGTTAGATCATGGACCTTGGTGGACTTCAGCTTTTTTCACACTAAATCATATGATGTATATCTCTGCAACTATCATCTCATATACCTAGAAAACATTGACTGGCGCAGTTCTACTCTTCTTGTTTCCTTTTCTAGAATTGATGTTTACAATAGTACAGTAAGCATTTGCACCACTGGAATTTTTACAATCAGTTAATTTGATTCTGTAATTACTTTTTTTTCTGAGTGGTTTTCAGAAGAAAAGTATTAGATTATGGGCATTTATGTTAGGCGTGTATTGGGTCTCAATTGTCACATACTACATCCTTTGGAAATCATACAAGCACGTGTCTAATCTGAGGGCTACTGCAAAATCAAGCGCTGAACCAAAACCCGAAGATTTTACCATACTGGTCAGAGATGTACCATCTCGCCCTTCGGATCAATCAATAAAGGACAGAGTGGACTCGTACTTCCGGCGCCTTCATCCCGACACCTTTTACCGATCGATGGTCGTCACTGACCAAAAAGAGGTACTTGTTTCCTCACTTACTAAATTGTACCATTATGGCACTGCTATGGAATTTACTAGTCTTTTATCAACAATAGCAGGTCAGATTTTCGTTTCTGATTCATTTTACCTGGTACCTTACCTGCATGTATCACAGAATATACAGGTCCAGTTCGGTTGACTGATTAATATATTCGAGGAAGAACTACAAAAAGAAGGCTAAAAAAAGATCAGAGAATTAGTTGCCTAATTATATCTCTCCCTTTCTTAATAATCAGGCAAACAAAATATACAAGAGCCTTGAAGGCTACAAAAAGAAGTTGGCACATGCAGAGGCTGTCTTTGCTGAATCCAAAGCCGCCGGCAAACCCGAAGGTGCCCGGCCTACAATGCGAACTGGGTTCCTTGGGCTTGTGGGATCAAAGGTCGACACGATTGACCACTGTAATGAGAAGATCAAAGAACTTGTCCCGAAGCTTGATGCCGAACAAAAGATCTCTTTACAGGACAAACAGCAGCGAGCTGCATTAATCTTCTTCAACAGCCGTGTTGCTGCCGCTACTGCTGCTCAGACCATCCATGCTCAGATGATTGACACATGGACAGTCTTAGAAGCCCCTGATCCACGGGCTGTGATCTGGCCTAACCTCTCCATGCAGGTTTATATGCGCAAGATCAGACAGGCGATTGTGTACACTGTTGTTTTTCTAACTGTTGTCTTCTACATGATCCCGATTGCCTTCATATCAGCTTTTACAACCCTGCCCAATTTAGTGAAGCTGGCACCATTTTTGAAGAAAGTCGTTGAGCAGCCTGAGATAAGGACAATCTTGCAAGCATATTTGCCCCAGATCATTCTTATTGTCTTTTTGGCACTACTGCCGGGTTTTCTTATGTTCTTGTCCAAGTCAGAGGGGATACCATCGGACTCCCATGCTATGCGAGCTGCGGCCGGGAAGTACTTCTACTTCATTGTTTTCAATGTTTTTATTGGGGTAACAATTGGGGGGACACTTTGGGGTCAGATAAAGAATATCCTAAATCAGCCTAAGAATATTGTTACCTTGCTTGGTCAGAGCCTTCCAGGAAATGCCACCTTCTTTCTCACCTTCGTTGCTCTCAAGTAATTTTCTTTATAATTTCTGTTCATGTTTTGGCCTCTCGCTGCTTTATTGCCTGTAAAATATCAATAGTTCTTTTGGGCAGTAAAGGAACATCTTGGCCTAAAGAAGCTTGTATTTATTGGTGCATCTGGGTGTGATAGCTGCTTTTTGTCCTTTTGACAGAATCTTCGTGGGCTATGGACTTGAACTATCCCGCTTGGTGCCTTTGATTATATTTCGCCTGAAGAAGAGGTTCCTCTGCAAGACCGAAGAGGAGATAAAGGCAGCGTGGGCCCCAGGAGATGTTCGGTATGCAACCAGAGTTCCCAATGATATGCTTATCGTAACAATTGTGCTATGCTACTCTGTGATTGCACCCCTTATCATCCCCTTTGGTGCCATCTATTTCGGCCTTGGTTGGCTTGTTGCACGAAACCAGGTAAGATAATGCATGATCTGTTAATATACAATGTGCAATTTGCCCCAAGTTAACCCAATTATGCCCCAAGCAGACTTCTATTATTCCTGGTTTAAACTAAAATGGCCTCAATAAACTCCCAATTCTGTCTGTTTCTACTGATTTGCTAATCAAATGAGCAGAATATCATCAGAAAGAAAAAAAAAAAGAAAATAACAGAAGAATTTGCGCTTCAAGAAAGCAACCTGAATTTAGCTCTTACCTCTCAATCAAGCACCAAAATCTTGTTCCCTAGTATACAATCACACATAGCACCTAAAGCAAATTAATAGCTAAATTGACTTCCGTTGGTAAGTCGGGACTTTCACTCTCTCTCCACAGGCGCTGAGAGTATACATCCCAATTTATGAGAGCAAAGGCAGGATGTGGCCACACATGCACAATCGTATCATCGCAGCTTTGATCATCTACCAAATTACAATGTTTGGCTTCATGATCCTCAAGGAGTTTTATTACGCACCTCTCCTGGTGCTTCTGGTACCAATCAGCTTCATCTTTGCCTCCGTCACCAAGAACCGCTTCTACAAGTCATTTGCAGTGACTCCCCTTGAGGTGGCAGTAGGGGAGCTCAAGGAAATGCCAAACATGGAGGCAATTTATGCAGCATACATTCCTAAATGCTTGAAACCTGAGAAGCTCGAGGATGTTGAGTTGTTCGACGAAGCACAAGCTCATGCCACATCTCGAGCCACCCCCTTTTAAGGTAAGTTAATACCTGGTAAATGCTTAAGGAAAATTTACTGCCACATTCTTCGAAAATGCTGAGACCGTCCATTGTTCTCCAATTATTATGCATTGGGCAACAATTGAAAGGAGTTTTGGTTTATGCTAACTTGTATGGTGAGCTATCGAGAATAGGAAAAAAAAAAATACTCTCTTCTTTACATTTGGTGTGGTACTGTGTCATGTGTTTTGTGGTTTTGCCAAGGTATGTTTGATGCCTCACAGTGCTAACAGTTATATGTTCATGTATTTATCAGGTGTTACTGTATGCATCATATCAACATCCTCATAGTGATTTGTGATGATTTGCACTTGATGATATTGGGAATTGGTGTACATATAGAAGTGAGTGCTCGTCTCCAAAGTTTGTGGTGTTTCTCAGTTGTGTCAGTTTGCCATATAGATAGATGATAGATAATCAAAAGTCATGTGCGTTTACAAATTAGTCATGTTGTAAACATTTGTTTCATTGATGAAACGGGCATTTTGCCTTTTAAAAAAAAAAAAAATTAGTCATGTTCGTGTGCACTGGTTTGTAACTTATTTCTTAGGTAGTTTGTTTATTTGCTAATATATTTTTTGTTTTAATGCTAAATATTATGTAAGCCTCTTTCTGATTAAATTAAGTTTGAAGGTGCATTGTCTGTTTGTTGCTCATCATTCATTTTTTCCCTTTAATCTTGGGTATATATCTTCCCACTTCCTGGGTTCATATATACATGATATCAGTGCAAATTGAGTTTCAATTTTAGACATCAGTCAGAATGAGTTGAATCAGATCCATTGATACAAGGAACGAATTAATTTATATACCCGGTATCTGTACATTTTTACACTTTCTTATAACCTTGTCTATAGGGGGAAGGTATGTCTTCAGGCACTCTATTTGGCATCACCCACCTCCCATAAGAATTACACATTAATCCACTGTTTGCTGTCTGGTGCCAACATGGTGGTATCCCGATTTCCCCCCGCAACATACCGGATGCCTTGTTTATCAATGCTACATCCCTTTTTGCCTCACATCTAAACCCTGATTTTGAGTTCATATACCCGTCCACTAGATGTAGATAGATTTCCAAGTTGTGGAATCCTGCAAAATCAATGCAGTTCTTCAAATAAGGAGATGTGCGTACATTGAGTCCAAGCTCTACACCGACATGCGTGTACACCCATTCAAGCGTGCCAGTCACCTTCTCTACCATCTTAATCCCCTCGTTGAAGAGAATTCCTGGCATCTTAGGCACCACATCCTGTTTTATAACCATACGAAGAGCCTTTACCCCGAGCTCTTTCAGCCTATTGCCAAAGGCCTCGTTACCGACCCTTGGTGCACCGAAAGATATTACACTGACAGGTACACTAGGCAATGCTGATGCTGCTTCATAGGCATTTAGTAATGCAAGGGCCCCACCAAGACTGTGACCTGTGATGGTTATGCTGACCTTCTCTCCTTTTTCTTGGTAGAATCTGACGAGACGCTTAATCTCGGTCATGACTTGCTCTGATGCGCTTAACTTGTTGTACCTAGTGGTCTCACCTTTTGAGGTGTACAAGGAATGGAAACCATGCTCGACCTTGATGTCGGAGTCATAGCTTGATTGATCAATTGACTCAAGTTTCCCTTGGATGTCCTCCAACCATTCTGCGGGCCTAACAGTGCCACGCCAAGCAACGACTATGTCACGGCAACCAATACGGCGTGATTCCTCATCTCCACTGACTGCTACGTAACCCATCCAATTGGAATCTCTACTCCATGCCTCGGCATGAAGAGAGCGTTCAAACCATCTAGGTAGATCCACATGAGACATTGCGTATAGATACTTTGTTACATCATAGCCATGTCTTAATAACCCTAGCTTTTCAAAAAGGTGATGACGGCCATAAAGGCAGCTGCCCCCATATTGGGAGAAGGGGTTCGAATCAAAGGCATCATAGGTTGATTGTGAAAATTCACCATACTTAAGGATCTCCCTGCGTAGCCATGGGTGGAGAGGGGAGAGGAGGTGAGACCAATCAGCAGACCCGTGTATCTCGGTACACTGGGAGGAGATATCTTCCTTTGGAGAATATGTCGGGGTGGTGCGACGATCAAAGTTTTCTACGGTTAAAGTGGTAGTGGTGGTTCCAGAATTAATTGTATGGTGGTTAGTGTTGAGGTGTAAGAGATTGGAGAGAGTGGCAGGAATGTTTATTGCCGAGCTCGATCGGTTGTGCGATTTTATTGCGGGCTCTTCAACAGTTGTTGTGTTGCGGTATGTAGCTCGAGGAGCAAGCCGGGAGCGGGCAGCCGGCGGGAGATGGTGATGGTTGATTGTTGAATAAGATGATGATGACAGTGCCATGTATATATATATATATATATATATTTGGGCAGATTAAGAGAGGTCGATAAGAACAGAAAGTTTTAATTGTATTTCTTTGTTGTTGTTAATTGAATTGGTTGTATTGAGTGGTTGTATTGAGGGGAAAAGAGGAAGAAGGGTTTGGTTTATTTATATAAGAGAGAGAGAGAGAGAGAGAGAGAGGCAGAGCTCCTTAATTTCCTCCTTGCATAGTTGAATAAATTAAATTGGGATGGTAAGAGAAGAGGGAACGCGCTTTCCTAGTTCCTTCCTTCCAACTTGCATTTATTTATTTATTGATTATCCAATGGCATCGTCTGTTGACTTGACTGAGATGCTGCTATCCTATATAGATTATAGAATAGAGGATAGAATTCAAAAAGCTTGTTGTTGAACTTGAATGATTCAATCAAGTACTAGCAGCTATCTATAACTATAAGTGAGGACGAAATTAAATTTAGTGGCAAAGCATGTGCTAGTCCCCAAGTCCCCATGGAGACATTTAAAGAAATCGATCGCTACAGAAGACTTGCTCTTTCCCTTGCTGGGTTGTATTTAGTTTGGTAGTGAGATGATATAGTACACTGTTCCTTTGTTTCTTATTATATTATATTGCCCAGATCGAATCGTCGATTCATTTGGTCCAACTTGACCAACTCGGTCTCATATTCGATCTCATGCTGAAACAAACAACGACCGAGATTTTTGCCATAAATTAATTAATTAATTAATGTCAAAGGAAAGGATGCATGTGGGATTACAATTTACAACCCCGGCCAGGGCCACTACTTAGAATTAATTTCAAAGTCAAACGACACGCTTTGGAATTTGGATCGATCAAAACAATAATTAAGTACTTTTAAAATCGGAGATACATGTGATTACAGACAGCCGAAATTACAAAATTTATATTGACCTGTTTACCATTTTATAAAGAGAATTATAAATTATATAAATACTTTCAAAAATTATAAATAAGAAAATTACTAATTTATATTTACGGGCCGCCCTTTAATTTGATCCTCCAGTACGTACTACAACTAATCATACAAATTAAAACAACAAATTATCATAACATCACTACTTCTACTATTAATTTTTTACATGCATGCCACATGACATGACAACTGTAGTTTATTTATACAATTCTAATTGTTATTTGCTAAAACTACAAGGGATATAGAGCCACTTTGACACTGTTTCGATTAAAATAATAATATTTTTTTTTCATATAAGATAAGTTAAAGCTAGCTAGCAGTGTTGTGTTCTTCAAGCAGAAAAAAAAAAAAAGACAATGCATTATGCACTGACCCACCAATTAGCAAATTTGGGAAGATGTAAACAGTTTGATTAAATCGGTTTTACCTACCCTAGGCCTCTTTTTATAAATATGTAATATATAATGGGCTGCTTGTAAGAACTGATCAAACTCTACGCATAGAAGAAAGCCTACGGGCAGTTTACCAAAATAATAACAAATAAAAAAAAAAAAACATTTATTTGAAAAAAAAAGAATTTTTTATAAATACTAATACTTTTAGACCGGATTCTGATAATGTTGTTTTGTGGTTGAAAATTAATGGGATATTTACTGTTATATTTTTATATAAAAATTCAAATTTTTTTGTCGGGTGGAGGGTTACAGGAATCAGTTTGGCCATTAAAATTCTGAAAATGAGAACTTGTATAAAAGAGGTTGCATGAAATCCTATTTCTTCTTAATTAGTACTCATCTGTTTAAAATTTGGCCAAGCGTCCAAGTGATTTTTTTTTTAATTTTAAATTGTAGGTGTCAAGCATTCATTTTTGAAATAAAGATTTATGCATAATCATTCAATTTTTTTAAGATAAAGAAAAAAAAGAAAGTTCTTCATTTTTAAAAGTATTTATAAAGGAAAAAAAATTAGCTTTTGATATAGTGGCAAATGACATGACTCTTCGTGTAGGAGATGGTATATTTAAAGTCGGAATGAGAATTCTATATGAACATTAATTGAGGCCCAAGTACTCGTCACAAATTTCAAATTAACTTACAACCCCTTACACAAAGGAGCTTTTAGGCATTTAATGGAAGACTTGATTCTCGTTGTGTTATTAAGCAAATTAGAAGATATATAGAAATTAATGTTGTGTTAATTAACGGTTGATGAGGATATAAGTCTCGGAAGGAAGCTGATGAAGATGAACACTTGCTGGACAGTACTTGGCCTCTCTCTCTCTCATCATGATTAGTTATATAGTACCTGTTTTGTATGTTGCGTTTAGTTCTGTTGCATTTATTAATTCTTTGCTGAACTAGGTAATGAAACTTTTGGGCCGAAATGTTTATCTATAAGCGCATATAGCTCAAACTCTATTAAAAGGATACATGCGAAAATACATGAATTTTAAATATATGCGGCCCACTAGTTATCCAGTGAGTCATTTACATACTCAACTCTCTCACAATGTCTGCAAATTGGCCCTCTAGATTATCCAACAGGTTCTAGATCCATTGAATTCTATAGTGGGCCGGATATATTTGAAATTCCCGCAAAAATGAGCATATCATTATAAATCTAGAAGGGCAATGGGGTGTGACGTAAGAAATGAACAGTGCCACTCCCATTCTCTACTGTATGATGTTCATTTGACCACCCAGATCAATTTAATTGACGTGATCCTACGTAATCGCTACCAAATTTCTCCTCACAACGTATCTTAGCATCCATCCAACCATTCATTTTCTCCACCGCTATCTCCATCGGAAATTCGACTCTGCTGCTTTTATTCCACAAAAGCAAGATTCTGCTTTTATCATCTCAATCATTCAAATTTGTTGAAATTTGTATATAAAAAAATTTCTTCATCGAAATACGTGAATGAAATTTTTTAAATGGTTTATATGGTAAAAGCAGAACCCTGCTTTTATTTAATAAAAGCAGCCTCTTCGATTGAACGACACGTAACTCCACTGTGAATCCTTACTTCACTTCTCCACCGCCAATGGAGGCCGCGAATCACTCCCCTCTCTAGCTGTTCATCTTCCCGCCGTCTCCTCCTCATCCGACACTACTCTCTCCGCTTCGTCGGTTTCCAAGCGACGAAATGCCAACCGGAGGTACTGTCTCTTTCGATTAGTTCCTCCTACCCTGATTTAGTTTCTTATTTCTTTATTACAAATAGATGTTCTAAGTGTAACAATTAAGGTGACATAGGTCAAATCTAATACCACTCCAGTGTCAGCAATGTATTCTGGCAAGGTTAGTTCCCGTAATTATCATCCTTCCTAGTAGCAGATAAATTTTCCAGTTACGAGCATACATAATTTAAGTCCCAATAAAAAAACAAAAGATTGAAATTTCAACTGCCATTCACTATGTTGCAGCACACACAAAAAATATAAAAATTTATTAACAGCCCCAAAAACCTTACTATTTAATCATTAGTCCCTGTCAGTTCCGAACCGTGTCAGAATCAGAGGATTGTACCGAACGGGCACCAATCTAGAAATACATACGACTCCTTCACAAGCTCAACAACTACTATAAATATATTCAGTAGAAAATTAGCTTAAAGTAAGAAACAATTTTTTGTTTATGTGAGATATTATAATCTTCATTAAAAAAAAAAGAAATAGCTCATATAAGGGAGAGTCCGTTCTTGAACTTCCAGTATCCAATAACTTCAATCTTTCGTTGCTTATTTTATAAGGAAAAGGCCAAGTCACTTCTTCATATTTGAAACATATTGAAAACCAAAAACTTCACTTATTCCAGTAAATTTCATCCATGATTTGCTTATTGAATGAAGATTCAGTCTTTCTTATTTCACATTCATCTTATAATATCTAAAGCATGCATCTATATCCCAATTGCATACGGAATTCATATCACCTAAGGTAACTCAAATGGTGCGTTAATGCAGAGGATACTAACTCATTGCATATGTACCATTCGAAGCAAAAAAAAATATATCACACACAACCATACAGGCCCCAGGTGAATCTGAATCGTTTAAGTCTGTGCACTGCATGAAGCCAAAACTTATAAATCGAACATTGGACTAATATGTAAAATATTTTGTATTGTATACTGTCAATTTTATGCTCTATTAAAGTGGTCATATGTGTTATATAATATATTGAGTATTAATGTGTCATATAGGGTGTGGACCTTTAATGTGTAGAACTTAAGAGGTAATATTCAATTTTGTGATGGGTTGAATTGAATAATTGTCTCATTAGGCAACCAAGAGTTTCTTGGGTTGTATATATAATTTGGTCCCCGGAATACAAGGAAATAAGGAATTATAATCTCTTATCCCATTAGAGAGATATGTGAGAGACTTTGGAGAAGAAAGAACAAATGAGACTCTCTAAAGGACATTGCTATTGTGGAAGAACCGAACTGGTGGCGCTCTCTCACACAAGACAGCTATGGATTAAGGTATGCTTCAGCTATTCAGTTTATATTCAACACAGATGGTCCTGCGGTGATCGGCGATGGTATTCGTCGGATCCAACAAAACTTACTTTTGAAAAGTAAGTTAACACAGCACCAATAATATTGTTGATAAATCCCCAACTTTTAGCAGTGATGTAGAGAGATGTAGAGGGGCTAAACAGTTATCTCAGGCTCGTCATATTCAGACACAAGTTCAATTCGATAGTACCAGTTCAGATATTTATCTAATTGACTAACCTGGTGGTACAACAGTACTTAAAGTTCCTTCACATCCAACTTTTACCCCCATCTGAGATGTCAACTCCATCGAATAAGATTCGTACCAAGCCTGACCAGTACAATAAGATACAAATCATTGTTTGGTACAGTTCCAACATATGCCGAACACATACCCTACCGCATGCATGATGATATTCCCGCCATGGGCCCTTTGTACTTGCATATCCATCGTTTCAGACAATAGCTCAGTGGGGCTTATAGCTGTCACATTGATTTAGATCTATAGTGCCCTCTGTGTTCTTCTTATTTCTCATGTGTCCTACTTTTATGATTATCGAGCTATTTCTTCCTGTTTGATATTTCGTACCAATATTTTGAGTTGCAATCATGAAGCACCTGTACAGTTATACACAAGTTACACTTTGCCAAACTTCTACAAACTAGAGCAGCAAACCACGTTTAATGCTCAACTAAATTATATTCTGCAATTAGTTGCATTAGTCTTATAGTTAGGGGTGTTCATTGGGTCCGGTTTAATCGGTTTTGGACCGAACCTAATTAGATCAGTTTAAACTTTAAACGGTTCAGTTTTTTCGGTTTAATGGTTCGGTTCGGTTTGAAATTTTCAAAACCGAAATAACCAAACCGACTGAACTTTTATATATTATGAATTTGGTTCGGACCACCCCTGTTTATTTCTTAATCAATTGCTTTATATATTTCGGTTTATTTTTTAATATCCCGATTTATTTCTTAATATTCCAATTTATTTCCTAATACACTTTGGTTTATTACAAAACAATTGCTTTAAATGAAAAAAATGATATATTTCGGTTTGAGCCGAACAAACCGAAATAAAACTTTGGTTCGGTTCGGTTGCAATGCTAATTCGGTTGGGTTCGGTTCTATTTTTGAAACCGAATTAAAACTTTGGTTTGTCTAATTCAGTTCGGTTTGAACCAAACCGAACCGATGAACACCCCTACTTATAGTACGCTATATATACAATGTTGTTTCTTAAATTTTGCACACATACACACATAACACTCCTGAGATACATGTTCTCATGAACTTCTCAGATCCATTCGGTAGCTGATTGTCTTTTATATATCACAATGATATATGATGTTGTAGGTATTGCACACCAAGGGTCAAAAGTCGTATACCAGTAAAGGTTTTTCAGGCAGTTCCTCATCTTCATAAGGTAAATATCCTTAGTGTAGTTGTTATTTTCATTTGCCATTGCATATGTACCAATACATGCCTATATTTACTAAGTGGTTCACTTAAAGTTCATACCAATGTATGCATGCCTGAAAATTTTAGTCTCTCTTACCAACAGCTAGAATTTCCCTCTATGAGATGACATAGTTTAGGTCTCAACCAAGAAGAACACTAAATTGAGAATTTCAACTGTTGCAGCACACAAGAAGGCATATTGTTACCACCCATTTCATTTGGGCTTCTACTTACAAGAGTGATAGACCTAGTTTTAATTAAAGTTTGTTTATACTTTTTTTTTCTTTTTTTTTCTTTTTTTGCGACCCCTGCTTTTGTAAAGAAATGAAAGGCGATTTTCCTGCACGGGCTAACTTTTTTAATTTTCAGAAAAAAAAAAAGGTAGTATCAGAATTAAATCTTCTTAGAAAATGAACATAAAACAAACAAAGAAAACGAATAACGTTAGTTTAGTTTATTTTGTTATTTAATCGAACTACAAAATTAATTTCTATGCCAAAATTTTATTTACTTGAATAGTTTCTTGCATCACAAAGCTTGAGTGTATATAGTAGATCATTTCGATTTAGCTTAGTTCTATTAAAATGTAAAAAAATATATACATCATTTCGATTTATCATATTTATGTATATTTTATGGATACTACCAAAATGTACTATAACAAGTTCAGCATATATAGTAGATCGATGTTCCGAGTAACAAAAGAAACTCTGCATTGCTAAAATATACAAACAAAATTTTAGTTCTTCCTCTGGAAGAAAAGATTGCAAACAGATTAAAAACTTTTTTAAGGTATGGTGATATGGCAGACATAATATAAAAAGAGTCCATCTTCTCAAAAAGTATACACAAGTGAAGGACAAATATATGAGATAATATAGCATATTTCACCAAGGAATTAATAACAAAATATATGAGATTCAGATTGACAGTTCAAATATAATTGTCATGTTTCTTTCTTTTCAATAATAATTCAGATAGACTATTTAATTGCAAAATAAGAAATTTACTCTTCAATTTGTGTATATTATTTTTGTTGTATAAGTGAGGTTGGGGCAGATGAGGGCTTGTAATTTGTTTTTTCTTTTAGTTTTTTTTTTTTTTTTTGGTTGAAAGTATGTAGGCGATTGTATTGATAGAAAAAATTACAAGCGAGCTGTATTATACTATACATAATAGGAGACAACGATTGCAATTTATTGTTGAACCATTGGCATTTGGCAATATGAAGCACAATTTTGAAGAGTTTATATTTGTGGCCTGGATGAAGAAAATGGGCTTATAATCTTACTAAAGAAAAGACAAGAGGCCGGAGAGAACCAAAACTTATCTGTGGCCCAAAATAAATTATGAGCAACTCAGAGCTCCTCAGTCATTTTGTCAGGCCTTTGCTACAGAAGGAGATTTTTGCAATGTGTGAAATTAAGTTTTATTTTGAACGTGTTGACCGATCGAGGTCCTAGTCCAGATTGTAAAGAAGTAAACGAACAACGTATAAAGTATAAACAGAGCAAGGCGTCGTCGGCTTGAGCCACGTAGGAGGGGTTGAGAGTAGTTCCGATGCCCATCGGACCTACCTTTTTCGATGGGTGAATTGACCATCAGATCTGCATCAAGATTTGTGCGAACTATTAAAATCTGTGCAAGTATTTTTCAATTTCCGTGTGCACAAATCTCAATGATAATCGTATGGTGTTAGAGCTAATCGAACCTAAAAGTAGGTCCAATGCCCATCGGACCTACTCCTATCTCACGTAGGAGTTATGTGCGGTTCACTCATGCCAGGAGCACGGGAGACGGGACCCTGAACGGGTCATTGGCGCTGAGGAGTCTTTTTTAAAACCATAAATAATTTTTTTTTTTTAACGTTTCAAGCATGATTACTTGGTTTTTTATAAAAACAATAAGAAACGAGTTGGCAGTCCGTTCTCAACAGTATTTTATCCTCCAGAACGGACTGCCAACACGTTCTTGATTTTTTTTCCAGTTTTAACTGGAAAAACAGACTGCCAATCCGTTCTCTACAGTGACTTTTTTTTTTTTTTTTTTAGAGTTTTCTTATAAAATAAATCAGATATTTTGTTTGATTTTGTATATTAACAATAAGATTAATGGAACAATTTGAATATTTTTTTTTTGTGTATTTTGACTATTTTATCATTTTATCAAATCAATGGATTGGTTTTCTATATAAAAAAAATCAATAAATATTTCCGTGAAGAAAATGTAAAAGTGAAATACAATAACAATACTAAAAATTTGTATCTCTGGATACTTTTTTCTATTTTAAAAAATCAACAAATTAGAATACTAACAATTAATGATTAAATTTGTTAGTTTTTAAAATATAAAAAAGTAAATTTTAGAAAAATAATACGTACATTTGAAAACCAATCCATTGATTTTTATATATTTATTGATTTTTTTATAGAGTAGAACTAGGGTGCTCCTAGGAGTACCAAGCCCCTTTTTACTCTTAATATTAAAAAATATCGGATTGACTTAGAACGATGAATCCAAACCGTTGAAATCTTTCAACCTTACTAGTGATGCGTCTACATATGAAAATTGTAAAGTTTCGAATTAATTTAGTATGAAGTCAAGTGGTCAAAATTAAAAGGTTTCTAAATTAATTTTAATGCATTCATTTTTTGGAAGACTTTTGACAACTTGACTTTATACTAAATTAATTCGAAACTTTAAAATTTTCACATGTATACGCATCACTCGTAAAATAGAAGGATTTCAACGGTTTGGATTTATCGTTCAAAGTTAATCCGATAGATTTTAGAGTTACGAGTACAAAGGGGCTTGGTACTCCTAGGAGCACCCTAGTTCTACTCTTTTTTATATAGAAAATCAATCCATTGATTTGATAAAATGATAAAATAGTCAAAATACACAAAAAAAATATATTGAAATTGTTCCATTAATCTTATTGTTAATATACAAAATCAAACAAAATATCTAATTTATTTTATAAGCAAACTCTCAAAAAAAAAAAAAAGTTACTGTAGCAATCCATTGATTTGATAAAATGATAAAATAGTCAAAATACACAAAAAAAAAATATATTGAAATTGTTCCATTAATCTTATTGTTAATATACAAAATCAAACAAAATATCTAATTTATTTTATAAGCAAACTCTAAAAAAAAAAAAAAAGTTACTGTAGAGAACGGATTGGCAGTTTGTTTTTCCGGTTAAAACTGGAAAAAAATCAAGAACGTGTTGGCAGTCCGTTATGGGAGATAAAATACTGTAGAGAACGGACTGCCAACTCGTTTCTTATAGTTTTTGTAAAAAACCAGATAATCATGCTGAAACATTAAATTTTTTATTTATTTATGGTTTTAAAAAAAAAAACTCGGCGCTGAGCGCTGGGTTTTAATTAAAACCCACATTCTGGTTAAACTTGGTCCATGTGAGCCGTGCAACTGTCAGTCCGGTTCACCAGTTTAATTTCCATAAGCTAGGTTCTGTCATCTCATGAAACCAGCAAAATTTGATTGTTAGGCTGACATATGGGGTCCAGGAGGCAGGGTTTAGCTTGTGTACCCCAAGTGTGCACCCATAGAGTTGAGTTTATTGCTAAGGGTACTCCATGACACGTGGTACCAATCAGAGCATGACATTTCATAAAATTAATAATTTTCTAACTAATTTGAGTTAGAAGTTGTACTATATATCAAAAATTCATAATTTTAAGCATGCTCTTTTAACCATGAATTCATTTTATGCATTTGGCATGTCTTGATTTGCAGCATAGTGTTAAGTCAAAGTATCTTCACACTTCATAACCTCAGTTATTTTTGGGTACAACACATTTACTTGCTTATTTTGATTTCTGTTTATTACTTTTGATAATTGACCATATCTCAACTCTCGAATTTTCAGATTTCGTCTAGTCTTTTCAAGGATTGTGGTTTAATCGCTTAAGACTGTAGATCTTATTTCCTGCGGATTGACACTCGATTATACTACTCGATAGGATTGTGCGCTTGTAGTCCGACCCGATAGAATACCAAGTTTGTAAATATTGAAAGTGGATAGTGTGCAATTTGCACCGGTCAAGTTTTTTGACGCCGGTGCCAGAGAATAACGATTTACAGTGTAAGGTCTCGCGAGACGCCCTTGCTTTGACCATTAGATCCGATTTATTAGAGACAACTAGACTTTTAATTTTCCGCACATTTTTATTTTTCTTTCTTTCAATTTCTTTTCTTAGATTTACTTAAATTTTCTTTCTTTTATTTTTTAGATTTTTCACGATGGCTGAATCATCACTATGAAGATCTGAAATGATTGCACGTAGGAGAATTCAATTCGCTTCAACATCATCGATAAGGACCAACCGCAGTCCTCCCTCTAGTGACTCTCAAGGTGAAGAAGATTCAGATTCTATCAATATGGTAGATCTACCAAACGATCCGACTCATCAAGACCCATCGATCAACAACAATCAAGACATACATGAAGAGAATGTCGGTGACAACATAGTTCAAGGCAAAGCGCGACCTGAACTTCTACGAGACTACTTCATACCACGCGCTAATAATCCCAACTCGAGTATAAATTCGCCAACAGTTACAAACCAAAATTTCGAGATTAAACCCGCTCTTATCAACATGGTTTCACAACATCAATTTGGTGGAACGCCAAGCGAGGACCCTCATCTTCATTTATCTATTTTCCTTGGCATATGCGAGACGATCAAGATTAATGGAGTTACCGATGATGCAATCAGGCTAAGACTTTTTCAATTCTCTTTGGAAGATAGAGTTAGAGCATGGTTATTTTCATTACCAGTCAATTCTATTCAGACTTGGACCAATTGTTGAATATATTTATTACAAAATATTTTCCACCCTCCAAAACTTCAAAATTTAGTCATGCAATTACTAACTTTGAACAAAAGGAGGATAAATCATTGTG
>CAXKVW010001107.1:0-57800 GCA_964058825.1 Carex arenaria
CTCCAGGTAAAAAATTTAAAGTTTGAAATAAAATTTGTATAGAGTCAAGGTGTCAAAAGGCTTCAAAAAAATGAATGTATTAGAATTAATTTATAAACCTATTAATTTTGACCACTTGACTTTATACTAAATTAATTCAAAACTTCAAAATATTCACATGTAAACGCATCACTCGTGAGGTAAAAGAATTTCAATGATTTGGATTTGTAATTTGAAGTCAATCCGATAGATTTTAGAGTTCAGTTCACAAAGAAGCTTGGTGAACTTAGGAGCACCCTAGTTCTAATTATAAATAAGTTTTATTTCTAACAGAAAACTGTAAGCATACTCAACCTTTTAAAGAAAATCAAAATCTTACGTGATAACAAGAACCTACTTAAAGAAAATCAAAATCTTACGTGATAACGAGAACCTACTTAAAGAGAATGAGAATAGCAAGAATTTGTTTTATTGATCTTAATTTGCTTAAATTGATTTACAGAAGACAACGAAGTATTTATATATAAAAGATACAATCGACGTTATATCACAGCTTAACAGCGGCTTAACAAACTATCTATCATTAACTGCCTAACTAACTTCAGTTAACAACCTAACAACATCTTGTTACATCACCAATTGCTAACCGAAACAGTTGGTGCTGTTGTTCCAATTCTTCTCATGAGAAAAAAAGAAAAAGAAAAATAAAAAAAGGTAAAAGAAAAATTTTACATATGCAATTAATAATATATCATGTGCTATGTTAATGGCAAATTTATGGGATGAAAATTGAAAAGTGGGGTCTCAGTCGCCATAAACCTTGATCTCTTCTCACAAATTAATATTTCACATGTCAATGGGACTCAATGAATTAAGACACTGAAGTGTGACATATTTGTTCATAAATCATTCACCTAACTAAGAATCAGTGGATTGAAGTTGTTCCTGCGTCACAACATACCTCCATGTCTATATAAGCGCACATTGTTTTGCTCCAATGCCATGATACAAACAGAAAGGAAGAGAGAATGGCTTCAAGATACTTCCTTGTGTTGATTGCTGTTGCACTTGTTCCTTTTGTAACAGCACGACAGAATCCTTCTGATGACAAGGCGGCAATATCGCAAACTGGTATAGTTATTAGCCTAAATTAACTTGATTATTCATTTTGCATGGCAGGATAGCATCTCTCTGACAACCAAATATGTATATATAAGTTTAATTTGTAGGTTTCTGCTATTGTTGTTAGTGCTGCTGTAGTTGTTACTTGTTATAGTAACAATAACAGCTATCAAGCTAATGGTAACTGCGTTCTTGCCAATCAAACAAAGTTTTCGTTTTAAAGTTCAAAGTTCAAACCAATGGCTAGATAAATTTAATTATATAGACTTTTTCATTGAACTTTACACAAAATGAAAATATATACATCACTCTAAAAGGTAAAAGTATGCCTTATTTTTGCTCCCTTGTTTTTAAATATATAAATCTTATTGCCCCATAAAACACAGATTAATGCTGGTCATATATCTTGCCACATTTATATAAATATATATGTCGGTAGACTACATCATTCACATTCTCATATATTTCTTAACTATTACAGCACAACGATCCTCGAAAATACTGCCAAAGCAGCCTCTAAACTATGCATTTTTGTACATTTTTTCACAGATCTTCCTCCGAAATATGAACTGAATGGCATTCTTCCGAAACCGAAGTCGCCTCTGCCTCCGAAACCTCCTCTTTGCAAACCTGTCACCGCACAAGGCACAAACATATATGAACCATTGCATTTAGACAATTTACCTCCGTGCCCTCCGCCACCGGCTCCAACCCCAAGTCCTACACCAGGTCCGGCTCCAACCCCAACTCCAACACCAGGTCCAGCTCCTACCCCAACCCCTACACCAGGTCCAGCTCCAACCCCAACTCCAACACCAGGTCCAGCTCCTACTACTCCAACCCCTACACCGGGTCCAGCTCCAGCACCCACCCCAGCGCCAACTCTAGCTCCTCCTCCAGCTTCCCTTATAAGTGCCTACCATTAGATGGCAATGTATCACTATTCCAACAAATTATGTTATTTGCGAGCATGTTGGAAATAGTTTTAGAATTTAGTCAAAAGAATAATTGTGCTCGCGAGTGTTATCTCTAATTTTGCATGCAATAAAAACAAAAATCCAGTGTGCTGATGAATTTGTTTCTTCTTTTCTACTATCAAGTCAGATCATGGAGTCATATGAGATATTTTTCCATTATGCATTTCAACTGCTTCATGCTCTCACCTCACACTTAGCAGTAAATTTATAAGCACCAAGTGGGACAAATAAAATTTACAACAAAAAATTAATTTACAGCAAATTGATTAGCAAGCAATTAGTGCATCAATTGGCAGGACAAGAAGCTCAAGTTAAGCCGGCTTGCTTAACTAATTAAATCATATGCATGAAGCGTTAATTGTTTATTACTTGTTATATATATCGAGATTAAAATTAAGTACTGGTATGAGACCAAAGAAATTCACAATTAATTTTTTTTTATTAAAGGGTCCCATTACACAGTTCTCAAAATTAATGATTTACTACGCCTTTTCTCTATCTGTGATAAATGCAGACCCTAATCTTATTGCTCTCATTAAAGTATTGCGGTGAATTGAAGGTATTTTCAGGTTAGGAATTCAGTACTGATGATGATCTGATACATCACCTTGCAGAGAGGTTATCAACATTGTAGTATATCTATCATACTACTAAGTAGGGCTCATTAATGAGAGAGCATGAGCGAGTTGGGGGTATGCTTATACTTGGCTTATTAAGTTAATGAGCTATAATGAGTGAGTTATGAGCGACGGAGCGAGTCACGAGCTATAAGCAAGCAAAGAAATTAAACTCATTTAAATTTTGTTCTGAGTTTTTTGTTTAAGATAACGTCATTCAAAAACTATTTTTTATTTATAGAATTTAACAAATTATTATAATCCAATCTAATAAGCCTTTTTCATTTATCTAATTTTAATTTTTGGACTCAAGAGCATAGTTTAGGTTATGAGCATTTTTCATTTATTCAATTTTAATTTTAATTTTAATTCAAAGAATTGGGATTAGATGTGACAAGATTCATGTAACTCAGTTCTTAATAACCGAGTTATGAGTGAGTTGGGGTATGCTCATGCTCGGCTCATTAAGTTAATGAGCGATAATGAGCGAATTATTACTGAAGAGCGAGTTACGAAATAAAACTTATTTATAGAGGTGGTTTTTCATGTGAGATGCATTTAAGGTTCATACAAAAATGGTAATAGTAACTGTTGAGTTATTGTATTATTTGTCCCACATCATTAAAAACGATCCTAGGTGATGTCAGCGTGTTGATTAAGCACAATGTTATAAAATATGGTTTCTATGCGGTATACGGAAGGCCACCGCCTACCGCATATACGGTATGCGACTGTATATACGGATTTTTATGCAAACTTATATATGCTGATTTTAAAATAAGAATTCATATATATATAAACCAGTATGCGGTAATATGCGATAATATGCGGTAATATGCGGCAATATGTAGTAATATGCGGTAATATGCAGTAATATGCGGTACTATGCGGTAATATATGGTATCATACAGATAATATGTGGTATTATGCAACCGAATATGTGGTATAAAATATGCGGTTGAATATGTGGTAGTAATATGCGTTTGAATATGCGGCTGCATATGCGGAACCGCATAATTGACTGCATATATATTTCTATGTGGATTGCAACCACATACGCATATACGGCCGCATAGACCGCATTTTATTACACTGATTAAGCCTAGAATTGAAAGCGCAAACTGGAAAAGCAAGGACCTGTGATCCAGAATAAAAAACATATGCACACTGAGTATTCTGAGGGTACAGATTAAGATCAGTAAGATAAATATTATTTTTTTCGGTAAAATGGGTGAAACTCACCGATTTCATTAGAGACCAGAATGTTTATATGCTAAGAAGCTAGTAAGATAAATATATATAATAATATTAAAATGCAAAAATAAGGTTTCTCTTGGGCGAGTGACATTGCACTGAGCATTTCTGTAAAAGGCCTTGTTAAGATTGATAATAATTGATCCCAATCTTTAATTTTTTTGTCAACCACACTACAGAAGTAATTTCCTTTAATTAGTTTTTTTTTTAACCTCAATACAAACTACAAAAGCAATTGCTTGTGTTATTTATGCCGCTAGTAACATTTTTCAAGTTGGGGTGTTTATCACTAATGAAAATTATGCAAATTAAATTCCCTTAAAAACAATAATTGAACAGTCCGATGGCAGAACCGAATCCACCTAAATTGATTTGAGTGACCTTTGTTCGACAATAACTCCTTCGTTCATTCTCTTTTAATTTTCTTAATCGCTTAATCTTTCCGAACTAATTATACAAATTAAAGTCGCATCTTTTAACATATTTTTGTCTGAAATCTTAATCTCGATCCGGACCTTCTTTGTCCCTAAATTAAGCTTCCTTAACATCTTGTTCATTTATTGGAGAAAGTGCTGATTGTGTTGTTTTTTTCATGAAAACTCTGAATAATACGTTGCATTACATATATTCCATAATTATACATACTATTACCAACTGTAGAAACAAAGAATGGCAATTTATTGTTTTATGCAGTAATAATTTCAGTATTTGAATGAAGCCGGAACTTAAATATGCTTTATTGCCAGTTCTTATATCTATAAGGTGATAACTCTACTAGAAATATCAAAAGACAAACATGTACACAGTTGTACTTGTACAGTATATAGATGTCGGCATATTTGGCCTATGTTTTTGTATATTTGTATATGTAACACAGTTAGGGTAAACAAGGAAGAGTGAGTCTATGGTACTATACATATCACGATTTAGTCCGTAATACATATTAATATTTTTGTTTTCAAAATTCTAACGGTCGATCCAAATCGTTCAAAATGATTGCATATGAATTTGTACTTGCAGACCAAATTTTATATTTTTTAGAAAATTTTCTTTAAGAAATATAAAAATCTAAAAAATAGTTAAAATTTTTCTTAAAAAATAGTTAAAAAAATTCAATCTGCAAGTAGATATTCATATAGGAATCATGTTGAATGGTTCAAATCGACCATTAAAATTTTAAAAACTGAAATATTGATCCGTATTATGGATCAATCCGTGATATGCATAGCACCATAGACTCACTTAAGAAGGAAGCTTTGTGTACCAGTTACAGGCAAGAACGAGGCTACTATTACCACCACCAATTTCCCACCCATTAGCAAAAAGAATAAAGAACCCTCCCCTTGTTCATAAAAAAAAAATGATAAACATGTACAAATTAAACTCTATTATCAATACTAGAATTTACTCCTGCATTCCAGAGAGGCGAATCCATGACTGGTAAAGATGGGCCTCCGTATCTCCGTAATAATGATTTAAACTTTTCATTTCCAGGCCGAAACATTGCAGGTAGCGATAATCTTAACCCCATTCGCTTACACATTTCGTGCCTTGGCAGAATCCGATTCTCCATGCTGCATGAGAAATATTCTGGAAAATCTCTCAGCTCTTCTAAACCTGGAAATGCAATTAGTATTTGTGTCAGGTGTAAAATACACTTCAATCATTTACTTTAAGATGCTGGTATTTTGTCAGGTCTGACAAGTAGTGATCTGTTATCGATTTTAAATTACTGGCATATTCTTCTCGAACAAATTTACACTTTGCTGCTTATAACGCACCTATTTTAATTTCATTCTATCAATATGGACAATTAACAATTTGTTGGCAGTGTATTCAGCTCAATCATTATCAGCTCTTGCATACATATCATGAGCCAAAAACAGTATATTGAAGAAACAAATTAAATGTAGTAGTTGTTGTTTTACACAGACTAATCCAGGAATTAGTATTATTGTTTGATGTCTAAATGCAAAGATTTGTAAAATCAAATTAAACTGCACCAACATATGTTCTAGATTACCAAGAACTCAGTAAAATTTATTGATCCCAGCATCACCATGCTAAAGTTTTTCGGTTTGCCCCAATAGTGTTTATTCTTTAAATAACTTTTTTTCAGAAATTATTTGAGCACCATGTACATTGCAGCCATATTATATTTAACCTATCTTTATTGCTATCACTTCTTTTTTTGAAATTTTATAGCTTTATAAATCATATCATTTTTAACAATTACATCCCAATACATTCCAAGCCTTGTTCTGATCATACATCAAAACAATGTTATCTAATACTATCTTGATGCATATCAATCACGCAATCACCAAAAGCAATCTGCTAAGTGGCCAAAGAAAAGAAATGTTATCTAACCTCGTCTCATGTCATTCATCAAGAATTCGTATTTTGGCCTCATATTCTTCTCAATTGAATAGTGAAACAACCCGGGAAACCTTCTAACCATGGATCTCGCCTCTTTGTGTGAAAACCCTATTTCTCGCAAGAAATCCAGTCTAGGTAGGAATTTATCTTCCACAGAGAAGCAGAGAAGAAAAGCGTAATCCTTAACTGGGGTTAGATCTAACGAAAGTAGGAAGAAGAACGCAGGTCTCAACCTTGTCTTCACAGGAGATAGGAGGAGGCGAGGCCGTCGTCGTAATAGATGTGGAAGGTTCGACGGAGAGAGATCGACTTCGGAAATGAGGAAAGAGATAGCAGCGGAGATGAGACAAGGACTCGACTGGAGGAGCTCAGGACACATCTCGGAAATGCGGCGGAGGTCAGCCGGAGAAAAATCAACGCCATGGGAGTGAAGAAGATGAAGTTTCTGGTCGAAGAGGGTTCGAGTAGAGGGTATTTTGGGGATTTCTTCATGTGGAGAGAGGGGTATTTTGGGGAGAGTAGGGGAGCGGAGGGTTGGTGTGAAAGCGGAGAGTTGGAAGCGGGAGGAGACGGGCTGAGGCTGAGGAGGGGTAGTTTGGGAATTTAGTAGGGCTTGGGGATGGAGAGGAAGGGAAGGGGATAGAGGTGAGAGAGTGGTCATTGGAGGGGAAGCGAGGAAAGTGATTGCATAGTGTAGTGAAGAGAACGGAGAGTGGTGAGCTGAGCACCGAGGGTAATTTGGGAAAATGGAGAGGATGAGATAAGGCGGTAACCGGAGGATTGGGAAATCGGAAGGATCAGGTAACACTGTCCCACAATGATTCCGATAAAATTGACTGGGAACACTTTTCTTAGAACTACAAGTCACTAACCGATGTATTCCATTTGGTTAGAGAGAATAATAATAAATAAATAAAAAAGACAAAAAGGGTAGGGTTGCACAAAAAATTTGTAGTTTGTGATTCGATTCAAATTTGATTTGAAAAAGTTTGTAAAAAATTCGATTTGAAATATTTCGAAATTAATTCAAATCAAATTAAAACTGGACTTGATTCTTTCAAAATAGGTTCGCAAACTATTTTAGTTTGAATCTCAAAATAACGTGAATCGTTGATTTTCGCTGATGACTTAAAAGTTAAAACATAAGGCAGTCCAGTCATAAGTCATAATTTGTAAGTCGTAACTCTCGTTTTTAGTTCTGAAACCCTAGACGACTTTCACCTCTTATTCTCAACGACTACAATCATTTTTCCTGGTTGTAAAAAAGTTCGTAAAAGATTCGAAATTGAGTTCATAAAAAATTCGATTCGAAATTAATTCAAACTAAACTTAATTCGAAATTAATTCAAACTAATTCGATTCGTTTGCAGCCCTAATTACGGGTTAGATATTCTACACTGGTTTATTGTAGAGGAGTGAGGATCCAAGGAGAGAGACTGGTTGAGTAAGGTGATCTTCTGTTGCGACCACTTCGTTGCCAATCTTCAAATGAGCTGTTTGTTGCATTGCGCGCTCTCAGTTTCAGAAGTCAGAATGCTAGAAAACGAAATAACGATGGGACCGGACGGTACCAACGCGTAGCAAACCCAGTATACAGATATTACACCATGAGTACTGTAGAAAATCCAGTCTCCAGATATGTTTGGATAAATGTAGCAGGACAAAATCTCTGTGGCCGGTAAAGATTTTGTTTAGGAGACCCTGAAGAGTTATGACCACAAGTTTACGCAAGAGCGTTTTCTCATCGATGTGTTTAATTCTAGTTTTTTTAGTATGTACATTTTTAAATACTCAAAATTAGTTACTTCTATTATATAATAAAAAGAGGTTGACTAGGATGTTTTATGGAGTACAACACGTTTATACTCCATACTATATCTTCATTTTCAAAGCTCAAATAGCCGATTCGAACATTCCAATATGTTCTACATATTGAAATGTGTTTAGAGACCAAATTTTACTTTTTTTTGGAATTTTTTACTATTTATTAAGCTACTTTGAAAATCGCTGATTCACTGTGAACAATTAAAAAACAGTAAAAATTTCTGGACCATCGGATCAGTGATTTTTAATGTGGCCTAATAAATAGTAAAAAAATTCCAAAAAATATAAAATTTAGTCTCCAAACACGTTTCAATATAGAGATCATGTTGAGTAGTTAAGATTGGTTGTTTGAATTTTACTCCATGAAGCACCATAACCCAGCTCTAATAAAAAATATATAATGGTGTAATATGTTTCCAAATATTAAATGAATTACTCGTAGCAAAATATTATTTTTATAAAAATACTACGTTTCTTTTAAAAGTTATAATTTTTTAAACTTATATGGATAACGAAGCCACATAAATGGCCATTACACTTTCATACCATCATGAGACACCTTAAAGTTTACAATAATAATGGTTATGTTTTTATTGGAAGTAACTAATTTAATGTTAAAAACAGTGTCACTCGATCATTTTTTTTAAATAACTAGCTTATTATTACAAACAACTAATTAAGTATAGACTCGTTAAATATTTACATTTAAAATGTGTACATTGTAAAGCAAGAATTTTCATGTTAAAGACAACAGATTAAAAAATGCCAGTTAAAAAAAATAACAGAGAGACCTGTCTCAAGCCCGAAAAAAAGAAGAGAAAGATTTGTGATAGGCTTAGCGAGTTAGCAGCAAATAAAAATCTCTTTATGGAAATAAAATCCTATAGAGTTCCTGTGATGCTGATTCTGGTTGGGTTTCATTTCTAGCCTACTCCAACATGTTTGAGAATAAAGACTTTGAAGAAGAAGAGAGAGAGAGAGAGAGACTAACAATACCAGGAAATAATAAGCACACAATAATATAATTCAAAAAGAAAGAGTTACAATAACATTATGTACAAAACGGCTATATAACTAGATGCAATCTTGCAGACAATTATATAGGATGCATAATAACAGCCAAAAAAATGACAAAAATATAGAGAGAATTGTACATGCTCCCGCATATTTATTATAATCTCACCGCCTCACATTCGCCCCGCGTGACAACCTTTCTATTTCCTTAACAATTAGCTCTACCTCTTCTTCTAGTTGCTCATCTTCACCTATGAACAGACATAAATAAGCTCGCATGAAGCATGAAATTGAAAAAATGTCATTGAAGAGCAACTAATCACTCAGTCATGACCAATACTCCCCAGGCTCCCTTTAGATTTACTTTAAAAATGGCACACTTTTCACAGTTGGCCATACAATTCAACTATGGTGCAGTTTTGAAAAAAAAAAAATTATCTTTCCTAAAACTAATGAATATAAGAGTAGAACTAGGGTGTTCCTAAGTTCACCAAGTTTCTTTATGAACTCAACTCTAAAATATATCAGATTGGCTTCAAAAAAACGAATCCAAACCGTTGAAATTCTTCTACCTTACGAGTGATGCGTCTACATGCGAAAATTTTAAAATTTTAAATTAATTTAGTATAGAGTCAAGTGGTCAAAAGGTGTCCAACAAAATGAATGCATTAAAATTAATTTATAAACCTTCTAATTTTGACCACTTAACTTTATAATAAATTAATTTGAAACTTTAAAATTTTCACATGTAGACGCATCACTCATAAGGTAGAAGGATTTCAACGGTTTGGATTCATCGTTTGAAGCCAATTCCATAGATTTTAGAGTTAAGTTCACAAAGAGGCTTGGTGAACTTAGGAACACCCTAGTTCTACTCTGAATATAAATTATGATATTGCAGTTGCTGGGCTTAGTAAAGGTTGTCTATTGGATGGTACCAATACCCATATAAAACCTTGCTATCGGTTCTTACAAGCAATAAATGGCTCAGTGCTGATTTCATGATAGGTAGGTGCAGGGGAAAACAAAATAAATTAAAATCATATTTTATAAGTACCTCTGGTCATTGGGAGATTATGTATTAGTTCTAACAACTCTTCGTGGTTTTCTACTAACACCGCTATTATATCCTGTGACTTGTTTGGGTTAGCCACAAACACCTGTTAAAAGAAAAATAACAATACAAGAACACAAATGAATAGATGATGAATATTTCATTTTCAATTTAATTCAAAACACATATAATTAGGGGTGTAAACGGTCGGATACGGATCGGATAGTGGTCAAACCGTATCCTTATCCGTAATACTTTTTCGGATACGGATACGAATACGGATAGTCTCGGATACGGATACGGATCGGATATTAAACGGATACGGATACGGATCGGATATCGGACGGATACGAATACGAATACGAATATAAATCGGATAATTAAAAATAAATTACTAATAAACATTATAGTAAAGAATAACATTTAAATATATTTTTTTCATTCATAAATTAGATCTAATATTTTTCATAATATCTTTGTTGGTTACAAAACATACATTATATTATCAAAACATTAGGCACTAATTATATTATAGTGTTATATTGTTCATCAGGATATATATGTATATGCAGTTTACTAAATCATTAGTATAAATATGCAAATTAATAAATCAATTTAAGAATATAAAAAATATTTGTTGTAGTTTGGGAGTTAAACGGTCGGATACGGATAGTTGCGGATAGTTAAAACCCTTACCGTATCCTTATCCGTTAAAAATTTTCGGATACGGATACAGATACGGATAGTATCGGATACGGATACGGATCGGATAATTTAAGTAATTTTCCGGATACGGAACCGGACGGAATCGGATATTATCTGATCCGTTTACACCCCTACATATAATTCAGTGACTTGAAACAGTTGAGTAGAGATTATACCTTGAAAATGTGAAAGGCACAAATCTTTATATTTTTGCTTGAATCCTGCACATCAGCAAATGATAAGTATACTTGCAAAAATCAAGAAAATAATTAGAATCGGTTAAAAGACAATCAACTGATTCAAAAAGGCCACTGAGCTTTGGCTGGTTCCCACTCAGGAACTCAACTTTCATGCTGTTTGAATTAGACCCTTCTATTCACTTAATTCAAATTGCCCAGAATGTACAAATTTTCATATAGGAATTTTCTCAACAAAAAAATATGTAAAAAAAACTGTGATTTGTTTGAACATATGGTTCATATAATTGCATTTAAGATTTTGAATAACTAATTGTGCCATTTGATTAGTAAAAAACAAGGTATTAGAAGTATGACCAATAAATCAGTATTTTGCATGAAATTATTTCTTAACAACAATTTGGTTTACTTTTGGACTGCGACAGGAAACACCGTCAGATTTAATTAACCTAAGTTGGACTCTGGTTGTAAAGGGAAAAAATAAAAGCTGAGTGACCAGTTGAAGTGTGGATATAATTTAGGTGAGTGACATCCAGACGAGAAGTCTAAATTCCTATTAGCAATGCAATGAGCAGCAATTTCTCAGAGAATAATAGCAAAAAAAAAAAAAACTGCGATGCTGGTTTATTTTATTACGTGGATTTGATACAATCCACTCTGAATGTTTACAAAGGTGTGCATAGGGTCAGTGCACTACATAATATGGGACTATTAAATTTGGGTTCAATTGGCTTGCATCAAACCTAACATTGAACAATAGAGAGGGCAGCCCCGTTGAAGCAAAGTTAATATGAATGGTGCAAAATGGGTCTACTTTTAGATAGTTAATCCAAGAAGGCGGCTAATACCACTTGATTATGCATAAAAAACTAGGAACTATGAAAGGGAAAGAATAACTAAGATGCTAACAGTACCTTGAGCAATGCCATCACAGGTTTTAAATACCGAACCTCCAAGATGTATCGCTTCATAATATGTGAATTGGGAGGCTCCAATAGAAACTCAGATAAAAACTGCATATATAATGTTTCATAAGTTAATATTTTATGGACGGTTTCATGTGTAAAAGCATAAAAGTTTCTCACTCCTAGAATGGGAAATACCATCCATACATTAAAAAAATGTCACCATAACTTTTTCTAAAAGGATCTCCATGCTCACTATTCTTCTAATGATACAAATGAGGATAAAGAACCAGATTGTTTCAGTGCTTTTAATCCCTATATATTAAAGAAACATTTAATAAATTTCTTATATGGGAAATGCTTTGGCTAAGAGAGAGCACCAATAATCCAGATCTTAATGTTTGGTTCCGCAATTTGGTCTATCATACCATTATCAAACTTAGTTACCACTTTGCAGTGGTTGCGATAAGAGAAAGCAGCTCAAATGTTATTTTGTTATTCACAAAAAAATTTGGAACTTCGTTCAGAAGCATGTTATTTACATGTGGATATACACTATTTGAGGTTTCTAACCTTCACAGATTGTCTTCTTGTGAGATAATTTGTAGAGGTCACTAACTTTGCATAAAGCTCAAAGAACTGAAACATTGCACACAAAAAAATGATCAATGCAGATTCAGGAGTAAATAATGAGCTGCAAATTTTATATAATTTCATTACGTTGCAGCAAACATTTATAATTTGAACAATATACCAAAACATATAATCACAAGTTCATAACCAACAAACTCTGTTCCCAATTTACTTAAAATTACTAGAAGGACCTTCTTTCCTCACAACATCTCTAAGTGAGGGGGGATAAATTTAGGTTGTTTGAAGACAACATGAGAGGCCGTGGATGACAATGACACCAAGTATTGAGTTGTAAATGTGATATTTACCGTTTTTCATGCTTTCTCTAAAGGCAATGAACGAGTTTATTTATTTTTCATTTCATGCTAAAAGCTTGACATAAATGCTATCGGTACAAACCTGTTCATAATGGGTTGTCAAAAATTCAGATACTACCATCTCATGCTTTGTCAGCAAATCCTGTTAAGTTGTCAAACAAAAACTTTCATACCAGATCTTGATAGAATATAGATTTCTTATATTACTCACATACAGCATCAAATACCAATTCAGTGTGCAACTCATTATCATTACAGTAATAAGGCTTAATAAGATTTAAAACGAAGTTCATCAAACTACCACAAGGCCCACAACAGTAGCTCTACTGAATCATTGTTAAAATCTGCATGTATTTGTATATACAAGCAGCATGGCAAGTACTGTGCAGTCCAGCAACTTCATTACCAATATTCAAACTTAGCTAAATGAACCACGAGCCATTGTTAAAATCTGTGAAGTGATCAGCTCAACTATATAGATTAACAAGTCAGACAAATATAAAAGCACCATTAATGAATAGATGAATGAAACTTAACCTTGAAAGTACAGAGAGCATCTGAAGCAATGTCAAAATTAGGCAGCTCGGCGTACTTAAAGAATAACTCAAAGCTAGCTGACTCAAGTATATATCTGAAATGCACCACTAGAATTAAATCAATTTGATCAGAAATAAAATCACAAATATTGTGGCCTGACAATAACATTGGCTAAATGTGGTAGCACTTATAATACACTCAGCAAACACATAAGTACCAATTTTCCTAGTTTACTCGCATTGGTTTAGTTTCACAAATCAGGGTACATTGAGGTTTATAAAGGAAACAAGATCGTAAGTAGCGCTGTTGATTGAACAAAATTGGATTAAATTTGTCACTTTGAAGAATTTATTCTTAATTTAGGCCTCCTGTTAACAGAGGAAAACAAAAAATTTAAGGGTGAAAAAGATTGAATTTCAGTCAACAAGAAAAAAAGAAACTTACTTAGCAAGATTTTCATGCTTGATGCACTCTCTCAACATGTTGCCACAATTCAATGCAATTTCAATGTTATTGTAGCTGACATATATATAAGAATAATTGTCATACACAATTCTTCTATAGAGTATCTCAGCATAGTAATAGTGCATACACACCAACATCTTTTCATCTATTCACAAAATCACCAAATCATTAATTAGCAAATATCATTTATGGGGAAGATGAATTTAGGGTCTTGTATTGTAATATTTCACCATTTTAAAGGTTTTATTGCACATGCAAATATCTCAGAATAATTGCATGTCAGATGCAATTAGAATAAATATTTTGTTATCTTCACATAATGCAAAAAAGTTGGATGTAATTAGAAAAACAGGCTATTGTACGAGAATAAACAAACTTACCATACAACTAGGAAATCTAGGAGCTCAACATGGTTCTCCAAATATTGAACACAACAACAGTTCAATCCTACCTTCTGCCATAATAAAACACACCAGCAATTCACCAAATCTTTTCTCGCCTAAATGAAAAATAATGTAAATTATAGTTAATAGTCATGCAAGAACAAAGATAATGTTCCAAGAGTAACCTCCCCCCTAGAACACCACAAGTTGGTATCCAGAGTTTTTGTGTATGAAGAAAAATATTCCAAATATCTCAACTCTGAACGTTTCCTATAATACATTTCATTAATTTATTTCTTTCAACTTGAGTTGCTATATATTAGTACTGATCTCCTTGTATATACCTATCTGACTATACTTTTCTAGGTAGACTTGGTATCATTACCTTCAAGAATATTACATGACATAATCTTCTTCCATAGCATAGTATTTTTTGACAAAAATGTAAACATTAAGTTGCTTGCACAAAACCAAAAAATAATTATATTATACAAAAGGTTAAGGTGGTACATACTTCCCAACCCAGAGAAGGCAACTTGTGCACAAATAGAGAAAGCACATCCTCTTTGCAAATTTCAGTGGCAATTTGCATGATTATTTCTTGATTTGGCTCAGTTTCTCTATCACCGACAAGTGTTTGTCGCAAAAAACTAATGTTCTTCTCTACATCCTCCAGTGCCTATAAAATTTACAAGCTGTAATATAAATGATGATTGAAGTATAATGCAGTTAAAAAATAATTTCCAATTCATATTTTTAGTGCAGAATCTTGACTAACCAGAAAGTTTCGCACAACATAACATAATTATTAATCTCTTGATTGCAAAATTGCATTAAAGATGCTGATTTAGATTGATTTGAAGACCTAAAACCTACACTAAGGTAGGTTGCTTATTTCAAAATACTTCCACTCTCAACAAAGGATTACTCTATTGCCAGAAAACTGGTTCTTCAGCGATGAACACATCAGTGGTATAATAATACCAGGTAATTTTTAAACACCCGTAGATTTCACTATCAGTCTGCCCCAAAGTATAGTTGCATACCCAGTATGTACCAATTTGACTTCTTAAAAACTTTCCTTTTTGTCTTAATTGCTCTGTTTTGACCTTTTATGTGCTTAATTATACAACTGACAGTTGTTTAAGTAGTAAACAAACACCAACTAATTATACAATTCACAGTTAATGAGAAAAGTTGGGTACTAAAGAATGCAAAATAGTTTTAAATGGGTTGCCATAGGAATGATATTTTGAGGATTTGTATGATCTGATGATAACTGATAGTAACCTAAGAAAAAAATCTACAAAATTGTCATAAATCGCGTTCATGGCAAAGATTGGAATTTACTAACAATTAAATTAGGCAGTACACTGGCTCATCTACTTTCAGAAAAAGAGAAGCGAAAAGAGAAATCATGATCTAGATCTCACCACATAACAATGACAAATTGCATTACAAAAAAACAATAGTGCACAAATCAGATCCCAATTAAGAACAACATTAGCATGATTTACTGACACTGATAGAGGTATTATGAAAGGGGGTAAATTGAAAAGGTCGGAAGGAAACCTTGGCAACTGTTTTAGTGTCCAGTGCGAGAAGGGACTCCTTGATTAGTTTCACGATCTCGACTGGAGAGGTGGAGCGCCCCTTGGACACCGCTGCTTTGAAGAAGAACGACATTGGAGAGGGAGAGAGAGAGAGAGAGAGAGAGAGAGAGATTTGGTTGTTGAACCAAGGATTTGCTGTTGTGTGTCCCGTCTCCTTCACGACAGAAAAAGTCGCTCTTTGTTTTCTCCTGTGAAACAAGGAATAGAATTGACGAATTCTATGTTTTTCTTCTTATTTTTTTATTATCTCTCTCTTTTTATAAAAAAATAATAATAAAGAACTGGACAAGCCCCTGGTTTCATTAAAACACAAAACGAAAATACAGGAGCTTTTCCCTGTGCAGTGATTGTTAGCATAGTGACAAACGAATTAGATGGGATTAAAAATCCGTGACTCGAATATAATTAAGATATAATTTGATAATATTTTGATATAATAAATAATTAAAAAAAAACTAGAAAAACCAAAAAAAAAATTAAAAAATTGTATACTTTTTTTGCATTTTAAACGGAGTTCGGTTCGGAAACGTAAAAAAAAATAATAATAAAACACAAATTATTTGCGAATTATACGCGTATATTGTCACTATGATCGTAAGAGCTAAGTAGTTCAACAGGAGAAATTTTTACATATATATTAAAAAAACTTTAATGATATTATATCTATATTTTATTCAAAAAGTCACAAATATATTCACTTTATTTACTTAATTTATGCATTTTCATATTAAAACTTATTTTAAATTTATAGAGTTCTTATTTTATTATTTGTTAAAAAAAACTATTCAGTCTTCTAATTGGTCGGTTTTGAAGGACAAATATTTAGTTGTGACATACACAGTGGTATTTAGACATATACATGTATGCATTTAGAACTAATTAAAAGCAACAATTCATTTTTTTTTTCCTGCGTTGATCTTGCATTATAGGAACTCCAAATTTTGCGTGTTCTTTTTTTAATTTGCATTGTCTTTCATATAGGAGAATAACAACAATTTTTAGTTTCATATCTCTGACACTCATTTTTTAAAAGTTTCACATTAATGTGTTGGATTTTAGATAAAATTGCTACAAATAAATTTATTTGGCCCCTGTACTTTTCTAAATGACCCCTATAATTTAAATTTAAATATCAATAGCTCTATTGATATATCAATTTTGAAAAAGTAAATATCAATAGCTCTATGTATATATCCATAAATGTTAAATATTAACATAACAAAAGGCGTAAAGTGACTATTACGTGACGTGACTCGTGTCGCGTGCTGCGATTATCTTTTGAAAATTTGGCACGTCATGTGAAAAATATGGTCACGACACAGCACGGTACATGGTCATGCGAGTCACATGTAATTAGGATCGTTAGATCTTAATCAAATGGTGATGCTTGAATAAACTAACCTGAATTATAAAATAACAAAAACGTGACCAAACATGACAAACGTGACTAATCACATTCAGACACAGCATGTGTTGGGCACAGCGTGACTCGCGTGCCATGGCCACCTTCAACATTTTAGTCACGACATGCATGATTATTCACGTGGTCACGACATGGCACGACACTGCACGTTTTTACCACTTTGACTGTGATTTGTAGAAAAATATTTTTTAAACTAGATCCTTCTTTTCTTAAAGGTTGCCTTTTACAAATAATTTACAACAATGGCAGATTCAAAAAATAATTAAGCACAGGCATAAATCAAGATTCAAAAGAAGTTATTACAAAGAAATGGTCTTTAACTTTATAACAAATGATAATATATTTCGTGTAAGAAGTCATAAGTTTGAAATTTAAATCAGATTCTCAAAAAAAAAAAAAAAAACAGAGAGAAAGAAGTTACCAAACCTTGAAATCTGAATCAAATCGACCAAGTTGGGAATTGACATCATCAAAGGTGCCTCAATTTTTGAGTTTGAAATTTTTTAGGAAAAACAACGGATTTGGTTCCCCGCTTCAGAACGAAGCAGATCCGATAAACATCAGTCTGATGTCAGATCTGAACCATTCAACTACGTTGAGATTCACGCTCATTTAGATTTAGAGTTATTAGGAGGTGTTCAAACGGATCGGATATATTATTCCGACCATATCCAATTAGATATCTGTATTTTATTATTCGTATTCAAAAAATAAAAACGGATACGAATATGTTTTACTACTATCTTCGACCCGTTTGCACTCCTAGTTATTAGAGATCCGCATCTGCTGCGATCCAAAGTAATGAACAGTATTCCTACAATCTTTACTTTTCCAAATCCAACTGTTGAATTGTTTTGAGATTCATGTACAGAAAATAAGCTGTTTCAAGATAGATGCAGAGAAAAAATTTAATGGCTAGATTTGAAAAGGCAAAAATTGTAGGAACACTGTTCATGTTCATTAATTTTTTATCGCAGCAGATGTGAATCCAGTTATTAGAGGTTTGATTTATAATTTTAATTTTTAAAATAAAACTGGGAGTGAATTCAACGGCCCACAATATATATTTTTACGAAGCAGACCCAAAAGTAAAAACTACAGATCCAATTTACAGACCACAATATATATTTTTTCAAATACAGCCTTTAAGCCCAGAGACAATATGATAGTCCAGTAGAAGAAAACTGAAGCTTAAATAAATGGCGTTTTTAGAAAATCAAACCAAGGCAACAGCCCAAGGGGCATTTGCTAATTTAATGGACATCAGATTAAATTCGGTCGGAATTCATATCCTCTAAGGTAACAGAATATTTATGTTTGGATCAATAGAAATTTGGGCCGAGGGGGAGTGTAGAACACACGAGATCTCTTTAATAATCGTGTAGATTCTGATTGAATGGTCGAGATCCAAACATAAATATTTTGTGGCCTTAGGTGATACGAATTCATTTGGTCGAAGATTTTTCAGTAAACATCAACATCAAGATTTGTACTTATTAAATGAGCATGGATTCTGATACAGATCAAACGGCTCCGACTGAGCATGAGATTGAATGCAATGTGTGTCAAAAGGAATTGGAGGTTATTTGATGGACATCAGACTAAATTATGTCAGATGTGCGATCAGAATTGTTCAATGTGTGTCAAGTTCACATGGACAACTTTATGATTCATACGGATCAAGTGCATACAAATCCGCTTCCAAGCAAGTATCGAATCAAATTTGGTTCAATGTCGATCAGACCGCCCCGCTCACCAAGTGATGAGAAAAACACTATATTTTTTCTTATTTTCCAAAAAAAAAAGTATTTATGTGCTTTTATGTAGAGTGAAAAAAATAGCACGGCGGAACCAGTTCCTTCACAGAATGGAACGGTTACGGCACGGCACGTGTGACTGTTCGCGTGTCGTGACTCGCGTGTCGCGTGCCGTGATCATCTTTTGAAAATTTGACACGGCACAGCACGTCAAGCAAAAGATCTGGTCACGGCATGTGGTCACACGGGTCACGTGTAATTAGGACCGTTAAATCTTTATTAAATGATGAATCTTGAATAAACTAACTTAAATTATGAAAAAATAGTTAAATGTGAGAAATGTGAGAAACGTTTGGACATGGCACGGGAGTTACGGCCTGACT
The DNA here is from genome assembly GCA_964058825.1 of Carex arenaria. Lineage (NCBI taxonomy): Eukaryota > Viridiplantae > Streptophyta > Magnoliopsida > Poales > Cyperaceae > Carex > Carex arenaria. Next base: position 19,539 of record CAXKVW010001107.1, read on the forward strand.
CGCGTGCCGTGACCACTCCACATTTTAGTCACGGCACAGCACGTGTGACTGTTCACTTAGTCATGACACGGCACGGCATAAAACCAAAGTTATGGCGTGTTAGTCACGGCACGACACGTTTTATCCACTTTACTTTTATGCTTGTAATCTAAGAAAAAAAAATAAAAATATATATATCACATTCTAAAATTTTGCGCCAATTGTGTATAGGCAGCTGGCCTCTTTGTTTATTATGAATAGCTATGCACTTGATTTTTTCTAAAAAAACAAAACAAAAAAAAAAAAAAAAAACAGATAGAAGATACCTGAATTCAACCGTTTTGGAAATCTAATAGAGAAACAGATTCAAAATGTCTTTGCACTGAGGTACTACCAAAGGTCATGTTTGATTGTGGAGTAAAGTTACACCGGATTAAATTTCTTACTCTGTATTAAGACAGATTAAAATAATCATGTTTAGTTGAAGTTTAGTTAGAGTTTGGTGAAGTAAGCTAATGAAGAAAGAAAATTATAACATGATGTTATCCTAACTGCAGAATCACAGGTGAAGTAAGTTACTCACTTCTCCTTCAAATTTACTCAAATGTTACTCCATCTTACTTCTTGAAATTTACTCCTCATTTGACTCTTTAAAGATAAAGTAAAATATTTACTCCACCACTTACTCCACAATCAAACATGACCAAAAAGAGGGTGAAAAAAAAAGAAGAAATTATCTTTGCACAAAACTGAAGTCACAAACCATGTTGTATATTTTCACCACGCTTGATTTAGAATAATGTCATAAATAATAGGCTATTTTGACAATCTATATTAAGAAAAAAAATATTATTTTAGTATAGATTATGTTTGACAGTCTATATTAAAGAGAAATAATTTATTATTTTTATTATTTCAGTATGTGTCGTTTATAAAGTTATTTTTTTTAGAGATTTATGTTACTATAAATTATGCCATTTGTACTCTATGTAATAATAAATTTAATAATACAATTAAATTTAATCATAAATTTCAATCTCTTGTTTCTAGCATCTTCTTTTAAAACCCTAACACATCTGTTGATGAACACTGTAATACACCCAAAAAAATGACAAAAATCTGAAAAGTTGTAAACCTTTTGTGTGGAGTTTATTTATAGCAACTGCAATGCACAGAATTAAAGTGTTTTTGTTTTAAAGAAACGCACGAACTCAAATTCGAACAGAGACATTGCTAAATCATGACCTAGAACTAGAAGCTACTAGAACAAACAAATGTAAATTTGCAAGAGAAATTAATGAACCTTTGCGGCTTTTCTATCACGGACTGCAACAAGAGATTCCTTAATGCATCTGACAATCTCCATTGGAGACGACGAGCGCCCCTTGGACGCCGCCTTGAACAAGAACGCCATCACAGATGCGCCAGAGAAATTGGAGAGAGAGAGAGAGAGAGAGGGGTTGTAGAAATAATTAAATAAATAAATAGAGAAGAGGTTTGGTTAGTCGGTGGATCATGGTTTCATGGAGAGTTGAGGTCAGAGTTGTGCTTTTTATATTTTGGGGGAATTTCACGTGTACCCCTCGGAAGCTTTAAAATTACGTATTTCCTTCTCTAAATTTTATAAATTCAAAAATTTATCATTTTTATTGTCTTTAATATTAAAACTTATTTTAAATTTATAAAATTCTCATTTTACCAATTATTAAAAGCATATAAATTTCATCAGATTCAAATTTGAATATGAACGGTTCATTTACCGTCCGAACTGCTTCTAGATGTGTGCACGCAAGACCAGCACGAATATTGATACAAAAACACAGTTATATTGAAGCGACGTGCACAGATCTTAATACGATACGCGCTAATCGGAATTGTTTTAAGATCCGTGCACTTTAGATCAGCTCGAATATTGAAGCGATAGGCACAAATCTTAATGCAATGCGCCTGGATCAAACGAAAGAGGAACCTTTCATATTCAAATTTGAGTCTGATGGACTTTATGTGTTTTTAATAAAAAAATAAAATGGGTATTTTAAAAATTTAGAACGAGTTTTAATGTAAAAAACAATAAAATGGATAAATTTGTGAGTTTTTAAAATTTAGAGGAGGAAATACATAATTTTAAACTTTTTAGAGGGGTGAATACTTAATTTTAAAATTTTTGAGGGGTATAGGTGAAATTCCCCCTTATATTTTAATAAAATTTCTCTCGAACGAAGAACAATTAGAAAAGGCATGAGTTTGCAAGGGGACGCGAGATGGCTCGCAAATATTAGTAATCTAATCTCCTTGTTTTACAATTTTCACACTATTTTTACTTTTTTATAATGGTGCACATCTTCCATTAAAATCGATCAGAGATATTACTGCTTGTCACCAGTCGCATTCCATAATTTTCTCTCCATTTAGGTTTTGAGTGGGGCTTCGCATGCTATGGGAGTATATTTAGTTGGATTGAGAATAAATTATTTTTGAGGTTAGGCTATTTGGAAAAGTGAATTCAAATTTTTTGTCTTATTAGAATAAATTATTTCTAATAATTTTGAGATTTATCTATTATAATAAAACAAACAATAGCTATTTTTAATTTGACTATTCTAGTTATTATTGCTTTGCAACTAAACTACCCTGAATGATTTGTGTTATGAAATTGTAAAGTTTAAAAAGGTTGATTTCAACTGTTAAACATAAGTTTCATATTAAAATATATTTGGAAAAATTAAATTTTAGATTTTTTTACTAATTTTTTTAGGTAGATAGAAAATCTGAACCATCTAAAATAGCAAAAAAATTTAACTATCTAAAAAAAGATAAGACAATTTTTTTTTTCAGGATTATTTTACTTATTTTTATATAGAGAATATATTTAGAGCATCTACATCTCTGGTAATATGAGAGTTTCTAATTGGATGTGACAGTTTCTAATTTAGTTTCGGAGATGTGGAAGAATTTTTCATTTAAAAACTATGCAGGGAAATTTCTTATTAAAAACTGTTTATAAAATCTACATTAGTTTCTTAACAGAAACTCTAAAATTAGTTTAAGAAATGTGAGAGTTAGAAACTTTAGAGATTTTAATTTTTAAAAGTAGTTAACAGTTATTTAAAAACGCATTTGAGTTGCTAGAATGTAGATACACTTACAAATCAAAATTGTTTAAACTTTAAAAATAAAAGTATAAATTCATAATACAAATTAATCCGTTAATATGCATGTTACTGGAGCTTCACTCTTTAGTTTATTTATTTACTAAAGTATTGAATAATAACTGTTTGAACGCATGCTTTTACATACATAATGCTTTTGAGAACAAACCAAAAGGAAATCACCTTTCAATGGTTAAAGCCAGAAGGTAGCAGGAGCACAATTGAAAGCAATTGCTATGGACTGTGACAAATGCAAGACCAAAAGGAAATCACCTTTCAATCATTTTAGTTCTGCACATGGAGCCTTGTTGATTTCTCAAACACAAGCATAGCTAATGTCAAAAAAAAAAAAAAAAATTGAACAACAAGAGGTAATGTTAACATGTTAACATATCAATAGACAAACAAAGCAATCAAACATTTCATCAGAAGTTAGCATCAGATTACACTATGTTTCTGTGCAACAAAAAATGAGGTTGGAATCTGTGAAAACTAAAAGACTCGGACTCCGACCTCTAAAAACTGCTAATGAACTACATATCACACCACCTAAGTTAGAAATACATCACTGCGAAAATTCATGTTTGCCTGTGAAAAACCTCAAACTAACCACCACACTTAAAAACACCAATAAAACATATTATGCATTATTAAAGCCCTACAAAACTTGAGAATGATCACTCATCTCCTTTGAGCAATTTTGTGAAAACTCAAAATGTAGGTGTATGTAGATATTTCCCATGCCACATGTGCGTACATAGGATATCTATCTTGTTTTGGAGATTGCCAGATTTTGAGGATTTAGAGCGTACTTTAAATCTTTCTCCGACGTTTTCAATAATCCTTTTTTTTTTTATGAAGATGGCAACAAATGAGAATTTCCTGAAAATAAAATTTTCAAAAAGCATACATCAGGGGCTAGTTTATGTAAATGTAATATAAGGCCTTATAATCAGCAAGTTAACCAGTGACAAGTTCAATTTGAAGCAGAAATTGCAGCTTAAAGCAAAATAAAAGCAAGTAATATTCAGATAGCCCAAACCCTGCCAGGTCTAAAAATGATCACAGATTTTTTCCAAACTATAATTTAATACAAGTAATTCAAACACTTACAAAAATTAGAAGTCAAGAGTTCACCTAGTTCATGATTTGTTGCCAACCGGAGATGAGACACCCGAGAGGCTGTGTTCCTTTGGGAAATTACTCAAAGGCAAACAAGAGTCCTTCTCAATGGAAGCTTCAGGAATCTTCTGGATTGCAAACCTCTCATCTGTTATTTTCGTCTGAATTACTTGGTGATTCTCGGAAGAACCTGACTGATCATATTCAAGTTTGTTAAACAAATTTTATTGTTTATTCTACAAAACGCAGAAAATATGTCCTTCGTGATTTTCTCTTTTCTCTCACCACCAAACCATACTAAACAACTTTACAAATTCTTAATGAATATGTTTTGCGTCTCATTGTGTACACCTGTAAAAACTGAGTGAACCACAACAAAACATCAAAAACACCTTTAAATCAACCCCTTATTATATGAAAGGCTACCCCCTTCCGAGAGTGTAAATGATAATACTACCTTTCCAAGAGTGCCTCCCTTAATTACATGAAAGGTTAGAAAACGTTTTCTCAAGGAAAACATTTCAAGACTACCCTTACAAATTCTTACTGTGTGTGTGCGTGTGTGTGCCTTAAAACAAGAAGAACATTTCCATACCAATAAAAATGCATACCAACAGAACAGCATGTTAAATCATGATAAATGTGGTTTGAATATTAAAAATTAAAACAACAGAACACTGGGAGTTGCTGCAAAACTAACGACAGTTTGATGAGGCTCAATCGAAACTAAGCCACTGTGAAAGAAACGCATGGATTAAGAAGGTTTAACAGTTTTAATTGGGGGTAAATTATTCATTAGGTAACTGGTAAATATGAATTTCCCCAAATTATTTTGCAACATAGAAGCAAGTAAACATACTTCTGATGAGTCTTGGATATGCACAACTATTATTGTTATATCATCTGTTCTTGATTCGTGCTCTAACCAAATCCGGTATGATTCTGAAACAATCTCTGTGCATGCTTCTCTTGGATCAGAAAATTTTGACACCTAGATCAAATAAACAAATGCTGTAAGCAAGGCTGTTAAATTAAGCAAGAAAAAAAAAATGAACCACCAAAGCAGTGGGGTACAAAAGCATGTACACAGCACAGCTGTCTACCTACCTGTGCCCATCTCATTTATTCTTTGCCTTTTGATTTACTATTTTTATTTGAGACACTTTTTCTAAGTGTCTTCCATGTGTGCTAATTTTTAGTAAAAAGCTATCAAAATTTGGCAAGAATTTGTATACCGAAGTGCAAAAGGTACGGCCTACATTGAAGGCAAAAAAAATTTAAACAAGATTAAATTTTTATTTTTATATATTTTGAGAGATTCAACATGGCCCCCTTAGTCCCATCACTTGACAAATCCGCCCTTAAGATCTCTGTGACAGTTAAAATAGGTATAACTATGGAAAGAAAATCAATTGAACCAAAAAGTAAAGGCTTAGGACACCAGCCACACTGAAGTAAACACTTAAAAGCAATTAATTAGACTTGATAATTACTACCATATCAACAACAGCCTGGCTTGACAAAAACTCGAAGACTCCATCACTTGCCAGCACGAAAAAAAGATGAGAAGGAGAGATCCTGACCACACGCACCTCGGGATCCGCTACCACACCGATCCCTTCAGCCGTCAAATCTCCTACACTCCTAGTGAAGGCGGTACCAGGGTACATTCCGTCCCGTACCCAAAGCCTTGGAGGGTCCCCCTCGTCAGCCTCAGAACTCACACCTTCATTTGCCTCTACCTCTGGAATGGGGGTTCCGTCTATAGCTGCCGCCATTGCCAACTCAACCTGTCCAGCTGTTAGGACACGGGCCCCGCATTTCTTCACCCTTTCTTTCTCATCTTCTCTAAATATATGTTTCAAACAGAAAGCACTCAAAACCAACATTTCAATCCTTACCAACTCAAGACTATCTAATTTGATTGGTTTTGCCTAATTTGATGTTTGATGAGGCCGAACAGAAATTTAAACAAAAGAAAAAAATTCAAAAATGCCTGGAGATGAACCAACACTGATCTCATGTTTGTTCCCCACATAATACGCGCATATAACTACAGCTTACCTAAATGGAGTCTGATCACTGGACAGGTCCTCGGCCAAAACTGACTCGTCTCCTCTCAACACACCAGCGACTGCACGGGAGTCGCCCACATTTGCCACGTAAAGCATGTCCCCATATACCAACACCACTATGGCAGTGGTCCCACTCATCGAATCATCTATATCAGGATTGTTATGGAGCTCTAAATTCACTGTGAGGAAAGCTTCGTGGAATGACTTTGCGGGGTCCGCTTGTAAGGCATCAGGGTCAGCACATAGGACCTCAGGTAGCCGGTCTCGCACAAACCTAATAAATCAGATGAGCTTTTATTATATTGTAAAAGAAATTGAAATCTTGCAGTACATAATTCAAGTAGAATTTGACACGGACCTAATTCAGAAAGTTCTCAAATGGAAAGAATACCTCAATTCCACTCAATTTATGTACTCCTGATACTTAAATTGATTTATTTACAATGAATTGAATCTACTACTTAGTATAGGTGGCAACATTGATTGCCTTTCTCTTTATCCATCCAAAACAGAAGCACCACAGAAGGCAACTTTCATTAAATACATCTGATTTCCAGCCCAAATAAAAATTGTCAGAATCACTCAACTAAACAAAATTAACCTATCAGGCTCTTAAATAAACAACAAAAATCAATGAAAAGTTGGTCAAACCTTGCACACTGGGTACCATACGCACCATGGCCATCAAAAACTCCAAACAGATGCAAATTTGGATTCGTCAAGAGTTGGACTTCGATTATGAACGAGTCTTGATTCTCTCTCTCTGGCGAATCAGGATAGTGGCCTCTATGGGAGAGAGCGGAGTACTGTAGAACAAGACCGTGAGAAGGGACTTTGGTGGAGCCCAGAGTGGTGGGGTCTGTGATGATCTGACACCGGGAGGAGTTAACGTGGCGGGATGAGGAGGGGTTCTGGGAGTGGGACCCACGACGACGCCGGCGTAAACAGCACTTGCCATTGACACAGCCCATTGACAGTGGAGGGTTATTAGGGTTTTAGTTTGGGTGGTATGCACCTGTCCTCTGACCTCTGTTTTGGAAAGCACGACAGGTGTTTGGGTTTTTGCTTCAAAGAGAGAGAGAGAATAGAATTAGAGAAAGGGAGGAACGGAAAAAGAGGGCTTAAATTTGGGTACGATGCCCAGCGGACTTAAATTTGCGTCCGATGGGTTCCATAACCGTCCGATTCGCTTTAAAATCCGTTGCACGGATATTAAAGCTCCTGCACGGATGTTAAAGTAAATTGAACGGCTACGGATCCCCTCGAACTCAGTTTGAGTCCGATAGGCATAGGATCCAAACTGGTCTCGAAAAAGAGAGCGAGGAATCAGCGTTTCGGCGTTTCCACCGAAATGATATCCTCTGCGGAGTTTTTACCTGCGGAGCTGTGCGGTTCTTTTAATCTGGACCGTTTGTTTTGATCGGACGGATCAAATAAGATCATAGCACGAATCACAAAGCAAAATTAATACTGCCCGTACATCAAATCGCGCACTCACCAGCTGGATATTAAATATGGACCGTCCGATCAAAACGAACGGTCCAGATTAAAAGAACCGCACAGCGCAGCAGGAAAAATCTCCGCAGAGGATGCGAGTTCCGTTTCCACCAGGCTCCAGTGATATATTTTTTGATAATTTGAATGTGGAACAGTACGACAAGTGGGGGTTCTTTTTCGACTTCTTTTTGGAGGGAGGGAAAGTGAGAGAAGAGTTAGTTTTGTACGTTTGTGTATGTTTTCTTGCTAGGTACTTTTTGGGCCTTTGTCGAGTCAAAGTGAAAAGTAAGATATGAGGCAAGTGAAAGCTACCTGTAAACTGTAAGCACTAAGCAGCAACGTCAGTGATAAACGAATAGATCAGTTCGATTCAGGATCAAAGATTCATGAATATGATATAATTTAGAAATAATTTGGTATAACAAGGAAGTAAAAAAAAAACTCTCTAAAAAAATTCGTAATTTTTTACAAATAATTAATGATTCGTGTTTTATTCGTGATAAAACGTATTATACGTTTTTTTGCATTTTATTTTGAATTTGGTTCGAAAACGTAAAAAAAACAAATAAAATGTAAATTTATTGTGTATATTGTTATTATGGTAATGTCTGGAGTGGAGTTCATATCCTCTGAGATAACATAAAAAATTTATTTAGATCAGGATTGTCCGATCAAAATTCAAATTTGAAAGGAAATTTTTCAATATTTGTGCAGATTTTGATCAGGCAGGTCGTCCTGGTCAACAACTTAGATCGGTTAAAAAAAATTCATAATTAGTTTGTTTGATTTTGATCAAAGTTACGAGATTGGTTTGGAAAAAGTTTGTAAATAATTTGTTAGATTTAGATTTGATTCGTTATCAGTGAGTTCAAGCTTTATTATGGGGTAAATTTGTTGGATGTCACTAAACTTTATTTTTTGTTATGAATTGGCAACTCAAGTTTGATTTGTCTTTCCATAGCCACTGAATTTCTAATTTGTCCCCATCAAGTCAACCAATAACGTTTCCATTCAAAATATCAATGAAATATTCTTATTTCGTCCAAAATATAACGGAATATACTCATTACATCTAAAATTTTAACGGAATATTTCATTCCATCCAAAATACTAACAAAAAAGTTATATTTTATTATTTTTTATGAAAAAGTTATAAGATGATTTAATTGAGATAAATTAAAAATTCAGTGGCTATGGAGAGACAAACTAAATTTGAGTGACCAATTCGTGACAAAAGACAAAGTTTAGTGACCTCCAGCGAAATTTACCTTTTATTATGCTTGGTTTGGACTTATTTAATTTGGTTTTTAACTCGTCGTTGGAAGAAGATGGAGTTATTTTTATTTATCGTTAGATGATGAAGCTCCTCATATATGTGTGTGTGGAGAAATCCACTTACATTCTTTTTTGGTGACATTGAATTATACATTTTCAAATTTTTCAAAATCCAAACAGTCGATCTCAACCGTTCAACATGATGGATATATTAAAATGTGCTTGCAAATCAAATTTTACATTTTTTGAATTTTTATTTATTACGAATTTTACAAAATCGTTGTTTTCAGATCATAGAATTTTTTGTACCCATCTTAATAAATAGTAAAAAATTTCAACAAAATATAAAATTTGATCTGCAAGCATAATAAAATTTCTGGATTATCGGATCAGCGATTTTCAAAGTGGCTTAATAAATAGTAAAAAAATTACAAAAATATGTAAAATTTGGTCTCCAAGCACATTTCAATATGGTGAACATGTTCATCGGTTCAAATCAGCTATCTAAACTTTGAAAATGAAAATATAATACTATAAAGTAAAAACTTATTTTATTCTATGAAGCATCATAGTCCAGCTCTCTCTCTCAATATATATAAGTAAATTCTTTTTCGGCTCAGTCCTAATTCCTAAACGACTCATAACACTGAATCAACAAAACAAAATTGAATATTTATGTGTGGCTCAAAGTACGAACGAACTGCTAACGAGTCAGTTTGTTCTGACGCAAATTGAATTCAATCTTCGTTCTAACACAAAAAAAAATGTATGTTTTCTTTTAAATGGAATAACGGGATCAAAATCTGCTTCTTTTCTTGAGAAAAGGAGCACCCTCTTATTCTTTCATCTGAATCGTTGAAAATTCATCGTACGGCTTCCATCTGGTTTCATGTCATGGCGCACGTACGGTAAATATATATAACGGTATTTTCGTTATGAAGAGATAATGAGATGTACGCCCAGTTTACTTATTAAATAATTTCTGTCTGTCAATTTAGACGACAGTTGTCTAAAATATTTTCTTTTTTCCTTTCTTTCACAATTCTTTTAACTGCGACTGACCATAATATATCGAATGAATTATTTTTAATTATTTTGAAAATAAAAAAGTGAACAGGAACCATATAAATAATTACAATGAACAAAGAGAGAATTATTTTGAAACAGTTGATCCAAACCATTCAACATGATTGATATATTAAAACGTGCTTCCAAATCAAATTTTATATTTTTTTTATTAATTTTTAACTATTTATTAATATGGATGCAAAAATTCAATGGTCTGAAAACAACAATTTTGTAAAATACTTAATGAATAGTAAAAAATTAAAAAATATATAAAAATTGGTGTCCAATCACATTTTAATATATATGGAGATCATGTTGAACGGTTTGAATTGACTGTTTGGACTTTGAAAACTTTAAAAATGTATGATGTAATTCGGTGCAAGTGGATCCTCTAAAATATAAATCCATATTACATATTGACGTACGTTTTTCATATATAGGAGATGAGTTTGGGTTCGGTGTCCATCGGACTCAAACTAAGTTCGATGGTTCAATAGCCATTCGATCTGCTTTAAGATCTGTACGCAGAACTTTAATATTCGTGCGTGTTCACTTTAATATCCATGCGTGAGATTTTAAAACGGATCGAAAGATTATGCAAATTTAAGTCCGATAGACATCGGACCCAAACTCAATCTTATCATAGTACCACAACCTCACTCGGCATTATCTATATTTCAAATATATTATTTGATTTGTTTCATATTTGTATGTTTTTTGGCACGTATTAATGACGAATAAAACCACCCAAGCCTAACTCCTTGATTGCCATTTTTAATTTGGACAGCTGTCCAGTGAATGCATTTTAAGATTTTCAATGCCAAACAAATCTTTTGAAAAGGACATTAAAGACTTTGCTATATTAATTGTTTAATGAACATAATTTATCCACAGATAATGCCGATTAAAAAATGATGATCCAGATCATACAAGGCAAAAAGATCCGGATCAGTACGTAGCTTAATTTTTCTGTTTACATAAATACAAAATCGGATTGGAAATCACGAGGCATTTTTAATATAATTGAAGGCCCTGTTTGAATCGCTCTGGGAAATGGGAATGGGTTGGAGTCCATTTTGAATAGACAAAACACTGTGTGTGTGGGAAAAAAAAAATTCACTCGGAGTGAATTATTTTGTTCTCACAGTAACAGTATTCATCCGAACAGGACCTTAAAATTTGCGTTTTTCTGTAACAGGGAGTTCAGATGCAAATTCGATTTTTTTTTAAATCTTCACAGAGATTGTGAATTATGAAGTAAATTGAACTCTCGATCTTTGATTAACTAACAGTTTTAGAATTTTTTTCTAACCAAATGTGCTATTTTTCTTTTCTCCAAACGATTTCCAATTGAGGGGACTTGAAGAACCATCTAAATTTTTTTTCATTTTCGCTCATCTTATTTTATATGTTTAATTATTTTCTTTTCTTTTTTTCTCTTTTGTAAAATTGACACTTCTCTAAAAAAAATAGTTAATTTCAGAAATCAAGATATTAATTTAGGCGTAGTTTTTTTGGGAATATTGAACATTTTAACAAATATATGGCAACTGAAATTCACACAGCAATTTTTGTTATTAACATAACAATAGTCAATTCTCTTAGTTGGTGGACGATTATAATTTGCTTAGTTGGTTTCCAAAGAATACAACATCTCTCTTCAATAATGTATTAATTTAGTCTCTTTAATATTATATCTCGTTAAATACAAAAACATCTCTTGTTTTAAACGAAATAGTAGGTTAGTAAGAATAAAGCTAGTGGGGTTAGTGACATTAATAAAATATTTGATTAATACTAAATAATTATAAGATTAGATTAGATTAATATTTAATAAAATATTAGATTAACATAATATAATATTAGATAATATTAAATTAGGTTGTTAAGCAAAAGAAAGATGGAAAATTAGTTTTGCAGTTTTTGGTTAATGAGATTGTAAATTTCCGACTCTCAAATATTTTGCTTGAACAAAACTAAGAAAAATGGGTTCTTTCCTGTCTTCCATTCTTCTTCCTGTTTATTTGCTGATCTTTAGGCCATAGACAGGTCCTCATATATTAGCCGACTTTAATTTGTCTAATCATTTGCATCAGATGTGCTTGACTAAATTAGTTGTATCTTTTCTTTAATTCTTTACTCTGCACTGGTGTTCCTTTTTCACTGGAAGTAATTGGAGAATATTTGCTATTCCTTCCATTTACTGTTTGAAAGCAAAACAAACATATCTGAATTTGTATTGCAGGGAAGCTAAAAGAGTTGGGAAATTCAGTGCTGGGACGATTTGCAATGAGCTTTGAGAACTTCAAGGCTGTGAAGTATCCTAATTAACACGGGTTCATAATCCATCCAATTCCAGTGCTGAATAAACAAATCGTTTGAAGAAATGCAAATGAGAACATATATGTCAAGCATTGTGAATATTGATGGAAATAGGGATGTTCATTGGGTCCGGTTTAATTGGTTTTGGACCGAACCGAATTAGATCGGTTTAAACAGTTTGTTTTTTTGGTTTAACGGTTCAGTTCGGTTTGCTTTTTTAAAACTGAATTATAACTTCGGTTCGGTTTGGTTTAAAATTTTCAAAACCGAAATAACCAAACCGACCGAACTTTTATATATTATGAATTTGTTCCGGACCGTCCCGGTTTATTTCTTAATTAATTACTTTAAATACTTCGATTTATTTCTTAATATCCCGATTTATTTCTTAATACTCCGATTTATTTCTTAATATACTTCGGTTTATTATAAAACAATCGCTTTAAATAAAAAAATGAATATATTTCGGTTTGAATCGAACAAACCGAAATAAAACTTCAGTTTGGTTCGGTTCGGTTCTATTTTTAACTTTGGTTTGCCTAGTTCGATTCGGTTTCAACCAAACCGAACCAATGAACACCCCTAGATGGAAACCAGATTTTTTATGCATAGGGTCATTGGTTATTATTTGTGTCTTTTTATTGTTTGAATGAACAGCTGTTAGTGCGATGGTAATGTGAGTTGATTAAGATATTGTTTATTATTTACGGTGGTACAACTTTTTGGGATGCAGAGGGAAGTTGCTTGTGTTTAGTGTTTGTGTGCCAGATGATGGTTCTTGCTAATAAAATGTTGATGTCAACTAAAAATCCTAATTAGCTTGTAGTTTTTTTTCCCCGATGAATTCACTATGCTTTAGTAACAGATTTTAATATTAGAGTGAGACTATGGTACTTTGCAAAGTATGGATCGGTTTGTGCTATGGATCCATACCTCTTTTTTCAAAGTCCAAACAGTCAATTCGAACTATTCAACATGATCTCCGTATAAAAATGTACTTAACGATCATGTTGAATGGTTCAAGATTTTTCAGATGGTACAAAATTTTTAGATTATGTGTTTTTCTATCTATCTAAAACAATGGTAAAAAAATTCTAAAAAATGTAAAATTTAGTCTCCAACAGTCTGAATTATAAAAAATCAACATCGATGTACCTTTCTTTTGCAAAATGAGGAACCAACACTAATGGTGCTATACTGCTATTGCCTTCAGAAGGAATGATTCTATTGTGTTGAAAAGAATATTGCAACTTAATAGAAGGATTAAAAAAAAAAAAAAGCAGAGAGAGAGAGACCTGCTGTTGAGTTTCCCAACATAAATATCAACAAAATCAATCCATCCAATTAAGAAAAAACCAGCCTGTAGAAAGCACAAAGGGAAAAACTGCAACTCACACAGACTATTAATGAGGCAATGCTAGGTTTAACTTCAAAGTACAAAAGCAAAACTAGAAAACAGGGAAGGAGAACAGTCGATTTTTTAATGTGGTATCTCCCGAAGGAACTAATCCACGGGCCTGATGAACACCTCTCCAGGAGGTGGTTTGGTCGGCCGACCCAAGCAACAATTCCACTATTCCATTATTCATTCCTTCTTGGCGGAGCAGCCGTTACATATCTATTACAATTTATTCTTCCTTTTTTTTTTTTTTTCCTTTGTAGATCTAAGTCTTTAGTTTTTTTTTTTATCTTCAATTTTACATGGTTAAAAAGGAGAAAATCCAGCACATGACAATCTAATCAACCTGCATCAACAGTTTTGAATTATAGTTAAAATAATTAAACAAATATTATAATAATAATCAAACATAAGAAAGATAGAATATTCAATTGCTATTTACAGTTCAACCTCGAGCATTTGTAGAACCAACAGTATTAGAAAATAAAACTAGGAAATAAATGTGTTGTCTGCTACCAGGAACAGCAATTGGGACTGATACTTTGACCCTGGAATTGAAGAAGGACAAGTGGTGGGGATTTATTTTTTTGTTTTTCAGAAATTCCAATAGTGGTACAAATTAACATATACATGATGGAGGGTGACTGAAAGAGCAATCCTTTAGTTTTCCAAGATGATTTCTTTTCAAATTAGTGTTTTGTTGCTTATTTTAATCACTTCTTGTTGATCAATTTGCTAAAGAAAAGCCAGCATTGTGCAAAATTCCAGAGTAATTAAACACTTACTCTATCTTACTGATGAACAAAGCTCAAGGCAATCTGTGCTCCTATGAAACCCTCCAAATCATTTTTGAGAAATGTGACCTGCATGGGCATGAATAAAGAATCAAATTTGCCACACATAAAAATAATGTTAGTAATAGTCTTGACTTGACAATTTATAGAATTCGTACAGTCCCTAGCATGACCAGTACTGATGAATTACCAGAAAAAAAAAGTTGGTAGGAATGTTAACATCATTGATATATACAATAATGGAAAAGGGAAGGACTAAGAGATATGACTCATACCCGGCCGGTTTGCTGTACTGTATATAATCACAGAAGGTATCTGAGAAAATTTAGGCCAATCTGGACCTGATTTCTTGCACCTCCCTCTTTAACTCATCACTGCAATTTTTTAGAACTAAATTTTGGAGGACTGCTGGTGGAAGTTCTGGAAGTGATCGCATTTTTGAACATTCTTCAACGGTTAAACTTTCAACAGAAGATAGGCTCCTTAATGGCTCAATTGAAAGAAGCAAGGGATCATCTAAACATACCGAACCCATAGAGAGCAAACGTTTTTCCTGAGCGGAGCTTTCTCTTGTCTCCATCGTGCTGCTTGTACTTGGTAGTTGTGGTTGGGCTGAAGATAACTTAGGACATGAACCAACTGTCAAATTTTCTATAGAAGAGAGGCCGAGTAAGCTCTCTAGGGACTCCAAGACCGGGCAACCTTCAATGGTTAATTTTTTTAGAGTTTTCCATCTGCTAAACACTTCTTTAGAAGGAAGACTTGTAAGGCTTACACAGCCACGCAAATCCAATTCAATGAGAGAATGAACGCTTTCAAGAGCTTTTGGCAAAATAGTGTCGAAATTATGACCACATGAGCAAATACTAAGCCTTTGGAGTGCAGAAGGAAGAAAACATTCTTCTTCCACCAGAATCCCCTTACAGAAAATTATTCTCAATTCTTCCAGTGAAATAAATTTACTAAAACCTCCTGGGGGCAAGTTCGTTAGTTTCGTACAATGACTAATGCTCAGTTCTTTTAGTGCCACAAATTGTTCAGGGTTTTTGAGCAAACCCTCATTTAATGATACAAGATTTTTGCAAACCACTATTCGCATAACGACAAGAGCTGATTTGCTGCTTTGATCATTCCAAAAGTTTGGGAGAGAATTCAATCCCAAAGCTTTTAAGCGCAGGTATTTGACACCAACAGAAACAGGAGGCATAATCTGTAAATTTGGGCAATTACGAATATGAAGTGCTCTCGAACACTGCATCCATTTATTGGGTTGCATTGTAAAAGACCATTCTTTTAATTCTCTCATGCCAGCAAAGAAAATCTCTTCCAGAGATGGAAAAGCATCTAAGGAAGATGACAAGGTGCATTCATGAATGATCCTCTCTATTGCTTTCAAAGCACGAAAATCTATGAACTTTAGGAGAGGCAGTTCTTCTATACAAAATAAGTGGTCAAAATTACAACCATTAATTTGTAAACGTACCAGCTTTGAAAGAGTTTGTGTTGTGAACCAGATAGGAGGCTTTCCAGTACCGTTGTAGGAACTTATTGCCAACTCCTTCAAATCAGAATGTGGTTCAAGGTGATCAAGAACATCTTCAAGGTGATCAAGAACATCTTTATTAAGATGTGGTGTATTTGGTTCTATGGGAGTCCATGTTAAACTCAGTTTATTAAGATTAACTTTGGTTCTCAAGTTGGCTTGGATAACTTCCTCATGACTACCAATATTTTCAATTCCACCAATTTTCAAGCTCCGAAGCTCTCTCATAGCACTTAGTTGGCATATTTTAAATGCACTATCCTTGCCCACACTAAGAGACAACTCTTGTAGTGAAGTGAGCTTTCCTATCCCAAGAATTTTGTCTAACCACCACTCTGGTGCATTGAGATGCCTCAGATTAATAAGCCTAACCAAGGCATCTGCATGTTTTAGTTGTCTGTCACTCTGATCATGTGCTTCATCGTAAATCATGGTTTCTAGAAGGTACAACCTGGACAATGATTTCGAAAATCCACTGATTCTAGATGAATCAATACGCAAGTAACGAAGGTGTAGTAACTTACTGGCACTCTCAGGAACTTCACTCAAATTATGAGCAAACAATATTAATACCCGAAGACTCATCATTCCTTTGAGCATTTTAGTAACAAGCGAATCATGGTTGGAATGATCAGATTTATCAAAATGTAGAATGAGAGTGCGTAAGTTCCTCAAACCAGAAAGGTCATGTTTCAAATCACAAGAATCATCTATATGAGTATACAAATGGCGAACTGTATTGGGAACGTGCTCCAGTTTATTTGTACTAGTTCTCAAACATTCATTTTGAGAAACAAGTACAGAAAGATCATGTATCAAATCATGCATAACAAATTGAACATCCTTATTACCATAATTTAAGAAAATTGATATACTTAGCATTTCATCAAAGTATTTGCACCCGACATCCTCTGATATTTTTGTGCCATTGATGCTAGGGGGCACCATACCCAGAGCAATCCACATGTTAACTAAATCATGCTTATGAAAGACATGATCTTGAGGAAATATGCTACAAAATGAAAAGCATGATTTCAAATGTGGTGGTAAATATTGATATGTTAATCTCAAAGATGGCATTATGTCATTCTCCCCTTGCTCTAAGCTCCACAACTCACTTTCTAATATACTTCTCCAATGTACCTCATTTAGAGCAGAGTTCAATATTCCTCCAACTGTCTTTGCTGCCAGAGGAGACCCTTTAAAATTTTTCACAATCTCTCTTCCAATTTGAACTAGATCCTTATGATAATCCGGATCTTTACCCCAAAATGCACAATTCTTGAAAAGATCCCACATATCGTGTTCATTTAAACTCTCTAAATTAATTGAATCCACTACATCAGGTCCAATTAATTTGGCAACTGATTTCAATCGAGTTGTTAATATTATCATGCTCCCACCCTTTCCACTTTTTAGAGGAGCTATAAGCTTATCCCATTCGTGTCCATTCTTATCATTCCAGACATCATCAAAAACAATCAAAAACCTCTCAGACTTAAATTTCTTAATAAGTGCCTTTTGAATCACATCAAAACTTTCAAATTCTGCTCTTTTCTCAAAAGCAGATTCATACAACTTCTTTGTAAGCGAGACTGCATCGAAGTTGTGAGAGACACAAACCCACAACCTCAATTTAAAATGCTTCTCCACGATTGAATCATTATACACAAGTTGAACAAGAGTAGTCTTGCCAACACCAGCGACCCCTATAATGGGTAATACTGCGAAATTCATTCCTGTGTTTTCGCAATTGGGGTTCAACAACTTCTTAATGATATAATTCTTCTCTTTCTCTCGACCAAATACATGAGTCCTCACATTCAATACTGAGCTAGTTACACGGCAATTGATGGCCGACGTAATCATCTCCTTCTTATCATTCACCAAACCTTGCACAAGCATGTAAAACTCCCCTACATCAGCAACAACCACATCTATTGCCTTCACAGCCTTCTTTAACCTCTTTAAAAAGGGGTCCTTGTCGACCGCACGTAAAAAAAAATTGTTAAAATTAGTGATAACATTGTTAACCTTGTTTTTCTCAGCCTCTGCTCTTTCCTTCTCATAGTTGTACTTGATCTCGTCTATCACATCATCGGTCTGGTCAGCAGCGTCCCTCAGCTGCCATAGCCACTTCTCTAGTGGAGGATTCTCATCCCTGATCAGACCCTGGTCTACAACGTTCAGAACTGCCTGGATCTTTGGCAGGGCTTTCTCAAGCCGTGCCATCTCGTCCTTCAGCCCAGCCTGCATCTTCTTCTGGTCCTTGGCGTACTCGATGAGCTTGGTAATCAACTTGGAGATGGCCGCACTTGCAAACCACCCCCCGACAGTAAGTCCCACTAGCACCATTAAGATCTCGTAATTTCAGAGAGCAATGAGAGAGCAATAGCAGTTCGCGTTTGGTACTCTTGTTTAGAAAATAGGTGAAGAAAAACCAGGCCGGCCGAAACGATAATATGCTCATTATGCAAAGTTTATTACATTTTTTAATCAAGTTGGCGACAGTTCACATGTCACATATATCGAATACTTTATAATGTGCGCTGAATCAGCAACAGCCCACATGATAGCTGCTGTAATTTACCTTAACGTGTAGAATTCACCAATATGGTATATTTTTTCATAAATAGAAATACCACAGTATTTAATAAAAAAAAAATCGGAGTTTAATGGCGCCCATGATATTCATTTATGAAAAATAAAAATTTACTGAAACTTTTGAATATTTTGTTGAAACCTTTGAAACAAAGGTTAGTAAACATGCACCAAAATAGAAAAAAAAAAAAAATAGAGCAAGAGAGAAGAGACAAACATTGACTACGAATTTTTCAAACTTTTGAATTTCAGAAAAAAAAAAACTATTTTAATCCTACTTGTGATAAACATCAATAATGCATGTAATATATACACACAATTAATGATGGAGAGTTGACCTGACATAGATATTAATTAATTGCTTTGAGTCGATGAGACTTGGTAGCTAGCTGACATACACAATAAACTAAGTACACGAAAAAGAGCGTCGTTTGTTCTTTGTTTTTTTGGTTCTTTCAGTCGAGTACAGATCTACTGAGTACCTCAAATTTGAGCTTAAACCTGGACCGTCGAATCAGAATTCAGTTCAATCCGGTCCCATGTATAATAGAATTAGCATTCTCTGAGATATCTCAAACTTTGCGTGATTTTTTGGAATATCTCAATTGTTCAAATACGTTCTGCACGAATCTCAAAGCACAAATAATACTGCCCCTCTACGTCCCTCCGAATAGGCACCGGACACGTCGGTCACGCAAAAATTGAGATATCTCCAAGGATACGCACCCTGTATAATATGGGTTACTCCGGCGCAATTCGTGACCGATTTAAAATTCGGACCAATTTGTGACCGATTTAAAATTCGGACCAATTCATGACCGATTTAAAGTTCAAGACCAATCCGGCCCGCTCAATAAAAGAAAGAAAAAGAAAGGAAGAAAGGAATTTAGGAGTGTGGGATTTTAGATGTGATTCTTAGCCTTGGATGGCGACCACAGGAGCTCCAGGAGGCGACACCACAGGCGATTGGCAAGAAGTGAAGCGGCGGAAACCTTACCCCTTTACTTGGCGAATCTCCCCGCCAACCCATCCAAGATCCCAGCCTTACCTGCCCTACTCCAAACCAACCTATGCCCAGATGCTTCTTCGCAGCCCCCCATCAACCACCATGCCCGTGTCAACTCGCCCTACCCCGGCTTCTTCTCAGCCCTCATCCCCAACCTCACAAAACTCTACTATATACTACGTCTCTCCTCATAGTCCTTCACGGCTTCGCTTCCCACCCTCCCATACCTTTGCCGAATGGAAAGGCCGGTGTTTTCGCTGCTGTAGAACCGGTCACTCAGCGGCCAAGTGCCGTAACCCTAAAAGATGTGGTAAGTGCTGGTCCTATGGACATATTGGATCCAAGTGTAAACAACACATTGTTCCTCCAATTCAGCCAACGGTTAGGCCGGCATCAAAACCCATAACCCCTACACAAACAGAACCTATGTTTGATGAACTTCTGAAGGGCTCTTATCCTTATCGCTCTCCTGAGATGCCAAAGGAGCGACCTATCCGGCTACACTGCTTCATTCCCCGTGATGATGAATACTATGCTGAATTGGCACGTCTCAAGCAAGCAGTAGTGATGCACACACGAGACTACCAGTGGGATTTGACTGTCGACAATGTCTGTGATTATGCATGCCGTACTAACTTGGTCAACAAGCATGAGATTCAGATTTCTGAATTAAGTGGTTCTCGCTTTCTCATTTTGCTGCCGGAGGGCCTAGACCCTGACACGTTCATTAATGCCACTCCTCAATCAGCTTGGGATGAAGGACTCTCCTTCCAACCATGGACACCGTTAGAAGATGCGGCTATAAGCATACCGGCTTACAAAATACTGCTCAGCCTAGTTGGTATTCCACCACATTTATTCAAGGAAAAATATGTTGCCCATGCAGTGGGCCGTTTTGGTGTTCTCTTAGGCTCTGTCTCCCCTGAGAAGTCTACCTCCTTAGCTTCTTGGATTGTTGCTGTTGGTGTCGATGATCTCACGCTAGTACCGCCTGAACTAGTGATGCATGCAGGAGGATTAATGCACACGGTGCAGGTCCACACGTTAGCCTACCAAAGAGTTCCTCTATACAGGGTGGACGACATGCCCAAACATCCCAAATTGTATCGCCGACCGCAACCACCACCACCGTCCTCCGGTTCATCTGATAATGATTCCTTGAATGATGAAATCATACCAATGAGTTCTCATGTTCTTCGAGAACTATGTAGGGGGAAAACGGCGGACAACCTACCCCCGGAGCTCCGGCAATTCGCCACAATTGAGGAGCTGGATCTAGATCACACACTCATGGGACCACAGGAGGAGGTCACAGCAAATCCCGTGGCACAAATTCAAGAAGGTACCATAAATGTACTATCTGAGGCACAGATTTCCAATTCCATGCCTGGATTCAATGTGGCCAGTAATGTTGAAACCGGTTCGGTGGTTGTAATATCTCCTCAAAATGAACAGGCTACAAAATCCTCCCACCACATCCAAACTGGGAGAATATCCCCTTCGATTCCACAATCTGTGAGATTATTGGACGGTTCTGGAGGATCTGCAATTATTGTGGCGGCCCCTACTCCCCAGCCATGTGTAGCGGGTCAAAATTCACAACAACATTCAAATTCCAACAATGTGACTATTAATAATATGTCACATAGGATCCTGTTAAAGGGTGACTCCTCTAAATCCAAGGTAACAGCTGTCATTCCCAAGCCGAAAAGCGTGAATTTGGCACCAAATCACAGGAGGATCTTCTCTCGGAATGGCAATAACTCCAATGATCCAGGAATTACATTGGGCACCAATCAAGGCGTAATCATCTCTGAAGTTGTATCTCCAACCGGTCCCGAATCCGGAGGCAATGGTCACGTTCATACTGAGCCCCATAATGGCCTCCTTTTCCAGGCCAAAGGAAAAGCCCAACTAGGTGCAAAACCAATAAGTGGGCCTAACTCTCGAAAATTTAAATGGGTCAGGCCGGTCCCGCCTAATGCAGCGCATAGGACCAAGCAACTCATTGCTGGTGCAGGCCAGAAGAGGAAGAAGAATATCAGCCCACCCCCCAAACCTGTGAAGAAGTTTAATCCCAAATTAAAAGGGAAAGAACAGGCACAGGCATCTTTCAATTCTGAAGGTTTTTATGAGGTGAAGGTTCATTACGAACATATTTCAAATCTGTCAGCGGGATGTGGATTCACAACTGATGCAATTGAGGAGATCATTAAGACAGACAATGATCAGAGACGGATCCGGGCCTCTCAAAACAATCCGGCTACTGTCATTCTATCTGAGGAGGAAGAGGCTGCTCTAGCTCGGTTTGAACCGGACTCTGCTGATGAGCTCACCTCAGAGGAGGAGGAGGTTTAAGCTCATGGGTGTACTGGTTACTCAGTAGACATGCTGTTTTTTAATTTTTTCAATGTTAAACAAATTTAAAAAATTTAAGCTTCTATCTTGGAACTGTAGAGGGCTTGGCCGAGCAGACAAGTGTGATGTTGTACGAAACACTATCAGACTTTCTAGATGTGATGTTTGCATATTGCAAGAAACAAAGTTAAATGAATTGAGTTTGAATTATTCGAATGTGCTCCCTTCTTTTTTTGACAAGAATTGTGTAGTGGTTCATGCTCAACACTCGTCAGGAGGTCTTCTAATAGCATGGAAATACACTTACAAATTATTGAGTTCATGGGGTACAAGGCACACATGTTCTGCCCTTTTGCAACAAATTAATACAGGGGCAATTTTACTAGTGACTAATGTCTATGGGCCGTCTACGGATGACCTCAAACCGGGTTTTATTGATGAACTCCGTTTCATTTCGACCCAAGTTCAAACTCCTTGGATTTTGGGGGGTGACTTTAACCTTGTGCGGTGGCTAATTGATCGAACTGGCCAACAAAGGAGTTTCCGATTAATGTCTCTGTTTAATGATCTAATTCGGGACTTGCAGTTGATTGATGTGGAGTTAACAAATAGGAGATACACATGGAGCAATAACCGACCTGAACCGACTCACTCTAAACTGGACCGTCTACTAATTACCACGGACTTATCGCTCCAATTCTCCTTAATTGGTCTCAAGGCCTTAGATGTTCTAGCCTCAGATCATGCCCCACTGGTATTAACCTTTGCTAATGACCCAACACCAAGCCGATCATTCAGAATGGAATTATTTTGGCTCACAAACCATACTGCTACCCAAATAATTCAAGAGGCTTGGAGAGATATATCACATAGACATGCTTTTCAGGGAGTGCATAGATTCCGAATTTTTTGTGATCTTGTGCACCGGAGACTAAGGAAATGGCATACTGATAATTATTCGGAAATAGAGAGTCAACTGTTGTATTGCAAGAACACTTTGTTGTTTTTTGATCAAATAGAAGAACACAGACCATTACATAACATTGAAAGGAAATTTCGACTTATGGTCAGAGAACGAGCATACAACCTTGCTTGTATAGTAGAATCCCGTTGGCGCCATAGATCCCATTGTAAGTGGCTCCAGGAGGGGGACAAAAATACAAAATACTTTCATGCAGTTGCATCGGCACGTCATCGCCGGAATAGAATTTCAATCCTTAACCATCAGGAACGAATTCTACAAGATGAGGAGTCAATTAGGAATGCTTTTAAAGAACAGATGCAAGGCCTCTTGGGTACACATAATCCGGTACTGGACTTTAACCCAAACATATTATATCCAGTTAATCCATCACTAACCTCTCTTCAGGAACCTTTTAGTGTCATAGAAATTGAATGTGCCGTACGACAATTGGCAAAGAATAAAGCATCGGGTCCGGATGGAATCCCGAATGAATTTCTTCAAATGCATTGGATTACTGTTAAGGAAGAGGTTTGTCAAATTATACAAAACTTTTTCGATCATTCACTAGATTTATCCCAAATCAACCGAGCAAACATCATAATGATTCCCAAAAAGGATACTTCTGTCCGGGTTGGTGACTTTCGCCCTATTAGTGTCATGAACGCTATACCAAAGTTAATTTCTAAATTACTAGCTAATAGATTGAGGGGTCTGCTGCCGGATTTAATTTCCTCACATCAAACGGCTTTTGTTCAAGGTAGGCAGATCACGGAGAACTTCAATTCGACAAGGGAAATGTTACACCACATCTCACAAAGTGGAAACCCGGCATGCTTCATTAAAATTGATTTTGCTAAGGCTTTTGACTCGGTTAATTGGGTTTATCTTAATCGAGTAATGACAGCACGTGGATTTCCTGTAAGATGGATTACTTGGATTGAACAACTACTATCAACGGCTTCCTCCAGAATCGTTCTAAATGGTGGAGAATCAGAATTTTTTGAACACAAGAGGGGTTTGAGGCAAGGTGACCCCTTATCCCCGATGTTGTTTGACTTAGCAGTTGATGTCCTCACTAAATTGATAGAGGTTCTTAACAATTTGGTGCAGACCCATTTAACTAGAAAGCTGCGACAGGCTGTTATCATTCACCAGTACGCCGATGACACGGTTTTAATTGCCAATGCGGAACCGGCTACAATAATTACTCTCAAAATTATACTCAGACTATTCACTGCCATCTCTGGTCTAGAGATTAATTTTGACAAGAGCACTTGGATTCCTATCAACATTGGCCATACACATGTCCCGGTAATTACTGCTGTGCTGGGATGCTCTCTTTCGGACTTCCCTATTCAATACCTTGGCCTGCCTCTGACCTTAAAGCGTCCTGGTAAAACCTTATTCCTTCCCTTGATTGAGAAAATTGAGTCCAAGCTTGAGGGATGGAAAGGTCGGCTTATCTCACGTGGGGGAAGACTACAGCTCATGAATTCTGTTTTGAGCTCAATTCCGGTTTATTTTATGTCCTCTTTTCAATTGCCGGCTTGGGTAATTAAACGAATTGATAAAGTCAGAAGGGATTTCCTATGGGGCAAATCAGACAATCGTAATGGCATTTCACTAGTTAATTGGAAATTGGTTTGTACACCAAAGGATTTTGGCGGTATGGGTGGTGCTAATCTGAAAATGCGCAATGAGGCTCTTCTTCTCAGATGGTGGTGGCGGCTATATCACTCTCCAAACTCATTATGGGCTCAGACAATGATACAACTGTATGATTTAACAAAATCTGATCAATCTCATCACATTTGGAGAAGACAAGGGTCTTTTTTTTGGCACCAGTTGCTAAAGATCAGACCGGCTTTTGATTCTAGTGTTTCTTGGGAGATAGGTCAGGGTTCCAGCATTTCATACTGGTTTGATTCTTGGACTTACCCAACATTGGCTTCCCAACATACCCCGCTACCAGCAACCAGGAAATTTTCTTTACAAATGGCTGTTGAGTCAGGGATTTGTCAGTTTGATTTCTCAAATTCTGCAAATGAAGACCGTATGGTTTGGTTATGGTCCAAGGATAAGGTGTACTCTGCAAATTCTTATTACATAAGCCAGGTAACAGCAGGAAAGGAAATCTGGGATTACCGATTCATCTGGAATCTTAAATTGCCACCAACTGTTCGAGTGTTCGCTTTCTTGCTCATCCAAGGCCGGCTATTAACTCAGGATGTGATGTTGAACAGGGGGATTCATTGCAACCAGCATTGTGAAATATGCCAGGAACCTATTTTGGAGACAGCGTTACATGCCTTCTTCACTTGCAGTAAAGCAACACGGTGTTGGACTAGGATGAATTGCTTGCTTCGGGTATCCATTTCACAGGCAGGGACTTCAGTGCTGGATATTATGAACAAATCATGGCAAGCTTGCAAGGGGAGTCTAGACAGGAAACATTGGGCTTCTTACTTCTTTGCAGTGTGCTGGTTCCTGTGGAGAGCTCGTAATAGGAAGATTTTTGATGGTGTTGAAACAGAGGCTCGGTGGATTGCACTCCATGCAAGAAGTGAAGTTCAACTCTGGAGAAAGTTCTGTTAGTTTATAGTTACTTTTGCCGTCTTATTTTGTTGTTTTTGTAATTATTGTTGTAAGAGTACAGTTGTCATGATCTGATAGCTACTATCAGTATTTTCAAAAAAAAAGACCAATCCGGCCCAATTCGTGACTAGTTTAAAATTCAGACCAATTCGGTCCGACGTAAAATCTGGACCAATCCGGTTCAGTTCGTGCCAGATAAATAAGTTAGTATCTAAACTCAAAATTTGAGTAATCCTAGGTGATATGAATTACTTTATTTCTGTAGGGATTCGCAGAAGAATTTCATATTTATTCGGCCTGCAATGATAAATGGTGGTCCTTAAAAAATAAATTTGTTATTTCACATTGCGGTCCGTGTAAATATCAAATTCTCACAAATTAGTAGTCTTTTGATTTACTTTTTTTTAAGGGTATTTTTAAAATTTTCGAATGATGTAACTGGTATTCCCATTTTAACAAAATGATGTTAACATTCGGGCAATAAAACTTACGACAATATAAAGGCAAACAAAATCTACAAAAATAGCATTACAGCAATTAAGGGTATACGAAAAAAGCATTGCTGCAAACATAATTTAGGAAAACAGAATCACACCAAATAAAATTTAGGAAAACAACATTGATGCAAACAAAATTGAGAAAAATAGCATTGCTACAAGTAGGGGCGGATTCAGAATTTTGATTAGGTGTAAGCACAAAATATTGACAAGAAGATAATTTTTTTTTTTTCTGAAAAATCGGAGAGGAGTAGTGGATAGGAATCTAAAAAGTCACGGCACAACCGAATACGTCACATAACATGTGCCGATTATGTGCTGTGACCATCTTACAAAAATTTGGCACGACAAGGCATGTTACATAAAATATTTGGTTACGATACGACACATGGTCATATGTAATTAGAACCATTAGATCTTGATCGAATAGTGAATCATAGATAAACTAACCTAAATTATGAAAAAAATAGTTGAACGTGACAAATGTGAGTGTCAGACTATCCTTCCAAATTTTAAATCCAAAATTAAATTCGTAGGAAAAAAACCAAAAATGAATTTAGATATTCAAGAAGATTGGATTTAAATTCCTGATTTAAAATGTCTTTGTCAGACCACGGAAATTATTTATATAAAAGAAAACAATGTCTTAAAAAGGATCATGAGTATTATTTTCAACCACTGAGTATAGGAAAAAAAAACCACTCGTGTAAGAGAGGAGACAATTCTCACCTCGTGAAGCTCGATTAAATTTTTTTTATTTTGAGTAAACAGCTCTTAATTAATAGGGTCAATTAATGGAGTTGTTTCATTAATTTCCTCCTTGAAAAACTCTTACAACCCATGGATTTATTATGCACGAATCTCAAAACACGAAACTCAAAAGAAGCATGGAGTTGTCTCAACCGTTAATTTATTAGAATATATGAATCTCAAAAGAAGCTAACTTTTGTGCACGAATATCAAAACAAATGAACGGTTGGGATTGAAATCGCTAGACCAGTAATCCTTTGGAATGGCAGCAGATTTACATCCATTACTCAACAGCTAGCCGGGGATCTAATTAAATTAAGCCAAGTCAAGATGTGCTTTGTAATCTTTATTATTTTAATTTTTTAAATCATGTATATATATATTGAAACTTAATATAATTTTTTTAGAAGTTTCTAATACAATATTTTGTTGTTGTTATTATTATTTGTTTTAATAATTTTAATTGAATCATAATTAGAGTTTAAAGTTTTAATTTTGAAAGTAGGTTATAATTGATAAGTAATATGAATGTCAAATTTGTACTCATAAATTGACTTTTTTTCACCAACATTTAGAAATTATTTATGCAGGAGAATAATTCTCACCTCGAGAAGCTGTTTTTGAATTATTTAATATGGGCGAACAGCCTCTTAATTAATGGGATCAATTAATGGATCGTTGTTTAATTAATTTCCTCGTTGAAAAGCTCGGACAATAACCACAAATTAAAATATGATTAAAAAAATAAGAGGCCCAATTTCAAATCCCGACCAAAGCGGAATTCGTATAATGAAGGTAACGCAAACGGTGAGATAGAATCCGATACGTTCGTTTTGTAGTGGCACCAATCTTAAAGTGATTCCATGTATAACAAATTTGGACGAATTAGTTTAGATTATAATCAGACAGTTCGGATTTAAACTCACCGTGTGAGGTAATGCCGGCATTTTTTTCCATAACCAAAAAAAAAATAAAGTATTATTAATAACCGATTTTTTTTTTTCACCCATAACCAAACCGCCCCCCGTGGGACGGTCTACCCTCAGACCAAACCGCCCCCCAGTGGGGCGGTCTACCATCAGACCAACCCGCCCCCCCCCCCCCCCCCCCGAGGGACGGCCTACTTTTATTTTTATTTTTTATTATTTTTGTATTGTATTTTTTTTCTAATGTATTTGTTATTGTATTTTTGTATTTTTTATATTTCGTATTTATTGTATTTTTGTATATATTTGTATGTTGTAATTTTTTATTTATTTATTGTTTATATTTTGAATACGAGGGAACAAAATTTAAAATTGAACATAAGGCTGTGCTCCAGATAGGGGTAGGGGAGGGGAGGGGAAGTGAAAAATTAAAATTTATGAGATTTGTACCGTTCGATTTTCAGATCTGTGTCTCCCATCTCTTCCCCTCCCTTCCCTTCCCCTCCCCTACCCCCAGCTGGAGCACAGCCTAAGTGAACAAAATTTTGAATAGTCGAAAACATAAGTGAACAAAATAATCAAATAACGTCTGATCAGCATAAATTTAAAATTCATCGGATCGAACAGAATCTTAAAATTCATCTAAGGAAAATAGTTCACAACATAAGTTAATTGAATAAGTTCATAGCGTAACTGAGCAAATAAGTCTAGAACATAAGATACAAATATAAATATAATATATGCTGAATTAACTCTTCCTGCGTCCGAGCAGACCAAGTCTACTTCTTAGGCTTCTGGAAGTGGATGACGGAGCAACACCAGCAGTTGTAGAGCCCTGACTACTCCCTGAGTGGCTTCCCTGACTGGGTCGCCTGCTTCCAGAAGGTCTCGCATCGGCAACCACTCTAGCATTCTCTCTTTCGTTGGCTTCGATTATTGCCTCTGCAATGCATTTCATTGAACATTCAGTATCAATATTTAAATTTGATTTCAAATCAATTTTAAGTTGTGTACGATCATCTACATACCTCTAATCTGCCTGTCAGTAGTCGAACGGTGAGCCTCATGTCCCACTCGCTGACCTTGCATCCTGTCCATATCCATTACGCGCCGCTTGTGTTTCCTCCTCCCCTTCCTGATCCATTTCTTATCGGGAACCACCGTAGGCCCAAGGTAGTATGGCCACTGGTATTGGTTGGGGTAGCTGTGAAATGATGCTCCCCAGGTGTTCAGAAGGCAATCGGTACGGTAATAGTTGTCAACAAAGACGTCTTCATGGAAATTCCGTTTTCGACAAACCGCCATAACATGAGAACATGGAATGCGAACTAACTGGAGGCCTTGGCACTCCCACGTTACTTGATTGTTCGCGCCTAAAACGACTCTGTACTTGCATGCGCGTTCATGAGTTTGTATAATGCCATTTTGTCCCATCACCGGTGGAATGATCTCACTTGGAACCTGCACTTCATATTCCGTACCCGTGCTGCCATACGCTACAACGTGCATGGCATAACCTTTTTCTCTGTGTTTTCTTAATTTCTCCTCCACCCTATCTGAGAATACTTGGTTTCTACTCGCTAATACAGTGGCTTTACCATGCCTCTTAACAAACCAAGTATTTAACTTGTAGAATGTCTCCTCCACCAGTGAAACCACGGGTAACATACGGCTCTGTTTGAAGACACTGTTTAATGACTCTGACCCATTAGTGGTCATAATTTCCCATATGCTGACGGCTCCATCGGATCGCGTGGACGTCTCTTGCTCGCCTTCGCTAAGTAGGCATTTGCCTCTGGAAATGTCTACAAAAAATAGAAATATACCTCAGTGATACAAGTCGTGCAAATGTCTACAAAAAAAATGCATACATACCCTGGCAAAATCTCTGAACATCTCTTCCATCCGTAGTGGTCTTTTCCTCTTGCAGCCAATTTTGAACCTGTCAGCAACCCATTCTCCGCCGCCGGTATTCTTGCACAGGTTCTATGAAATATGTTGCATGCAGTACCTGTGCACAGACTCTCCGGTATTCGTGTTCCACCCATAGTTGAGGCTATTAAAAACATGCTTGATGCCCTTGTGCTGGTCTGATATCACGCAGACGAACCTGTTTCCTACCACCTCTCTTCTCAGAAAGGACATGAAAAAACCCCAATTTGGACCATCCTCCTGTTGAACAATGGCAAAGGCTATGGGCAACAGCTGGTTTTCAGCATCATATGCACATGCTATAAGCAGAGCCCCACCATACTGGCCGGACATGAAGCATGAATCGATGCTGATCATAGGTTTAACATATTGAAAGGCTTCAATACATGGACCGAAAGCCCATGCTATGCCCTTGAATTGTACCTCACCGGGTGTATCGGTTGGTACATGCCACTGCTCGAACCTGGTTCCCGGATTTGTACTTGTTATGGCCATGAGCAATGGTGCGAGGAGATTGTACGACCCCTTCCAGGTTCCGAAGCATCTGCATACTGCAAGTTCCCGACCCCTCCACAACCTATTGTAATGTGGGGTTACATGTTCATAGACCCGTCTCACCGCACGAGCGACCTCCTTAATGCTCATCGTAGGGTCTTCCTTAATGTCTTTCATAATTATATCGGCAATAATTGATGCCGTCAGTGCAGTATGGTCTGTTCTTGTTGACGCAGTCTTGCAAGTGTGTGGTCCTTCGACCTTCTTAATTATCCTTGCCTCTCCCCTGCCTTTAGGCGCGACAGACATTTTGAACTTGCAAGTTTTATCAGTGCAAATTACAACATACCGGGTCCTCTCCCGCCTGGCCACTGAAAACTCCCAGTTACCATTCAAATGGAACTGCTTAACTTTTCTCGACAGTTCTTCTATGTTGGTGTAAAGCTGGCCCGAGCTAATCTCTTCGTTGTATACAAGGCGTCTCCCAAAAAAAGAAATGTCTGATTCTTCAAAAGAAGTAGTGTCATTGAATGTCCTTGCCGGGTGCGTGTCTCCTCGTCCCCTGATCGGAAATCTGTCTTCAATTGGAGGAGGCATAATATCCTCATCGTCGCCCTTTGATAATATGTCTGAATCCCAATCCCCGTCCCAATCATCACCAGTATCCATTTCCTTTGTCGGTATCTCATCAATATCGTCAAAATCAATGCCTGTATCATTTCGATCTACTGCGGACTGTCTTCTACGTTCAGGGGGGCTGTAGTTAGGTAATGGATCAGGTACTGATTGGTATCCAACCCGACTAACACATGAACGTCTTCTAGTTTCAGTCCGGGGTGCAACACTGCGCTCAGATACTTGCAAATACCTATCTCGTCTCACAGGTTCACGAGAGGGTGAGGTCACATCCTGGTTGTGATCATACCCATAATCAGTGGCATCATTGTCATATTCCGGGTTATTATAATCCGAGAAATAATTCTGGACAGAAGGTCCAATCCCAGTGTCCAAGTTGTGCTCTGTAGAAGGTCCAGCCCCGGGGTTCAAGTTGTTATGGGTAGAAGGTCCAGCCCCAGTATCCAAGTTGTTCTGGGTAGAAGGTCCTATCCCGGCACCAACTGATTGAATTGAAATTTTTTTTACAAAATAAGACCATTACCGGGATTAAATTGGACTCAAAAAACCCGTACATATCTGTCCATATATCCTGCTCTGCTATAGGATATTTTACATAGTAAGGTTTGGCACCGGGCGGTTGGTTGTTAATTCGGGTACTGATTTCTACGGTAAATCGGGCACGGTCTCAACCGGATTGTTGCAAGATTACTTCCTTTATTTCATAAATTGAAGTATTGGCATTCACCTGGAAGCCGTAAGTCGCATCTTTCGAGTATTGGCATCCGAACTCATCTTTCGTGATTTTTCCACCCAAGTACAATGCAATGAATATTTTTGTTTATTTCTGACATTACAAAAGAAATTCGTTGTTCAATATTAGTTTTTTGTTTATTTCTGAAATTTCTAACATTTAAAAAAAAAAAAAAAACATACCTCGGTCACTGTTGATCGCAATCGCTTCAGAATCGCCTAAAAATTGCCTCTGAGCACTGTTTGAGAGCAGGATGGATTATAAGAAGAATAATGAGTGAATTATGGTGAGACAGGAGAGAGAAAACAGCCTAATATAGTCCAACCAGTGCAAACCGCCCCCTGGGGGGGCGTTTTTGTGCTCAGAGTAAACCGCCCCTCAGTGGGGCGGTCTAGTATCAGGGTAAACCGCTCCCCCGGGGGGCGGGTTGGTTAGGAGTAATTTTTTTTTTTAAAACCGGTTATTAATAATACTTTATTTATTTTTTTGGTTATGAAAAAAGATGCCGGGAGGTAATGGAAAGGATTTAGACTCACTATAGCGTGAGTCGGCAATATTAATGCTGATACTATCAAAAGAATTATTTTTTTTCTAACAAAAGTAACTAATATCAGATAAAATATTCTAAAGTCAGAATTTTAAATTCCGACTTTTTTTAATGTGAATTTTTTTAGTTTTCTTTCAAATTTAATATAAGAATTTTATTTTCTTAAATAAATAAAGTTTGACAATTTGGAAATTTCATAAAACAATAAAGAGTTTGGAAACGAAAAATTGATCCGATGATACTGAGAGCATCTGTATTCCTGAAACTCTTGGAGTTTCTAAATAACTGTTAACATAATTTTAGAAATTTTAAACTCTCTGAATTTCTAAATCTCTACATCCCTAAAATTAAAATTAGAATTTCTTAATTACCACATTACCGTTTAATTAAAATAGTATTAAAAATTGAGCTAATACGGATCGATTATTTCGCCACGTCAGAGTTTTGAAATTGTTTTATATTTAGAAACTATTGAACAAAATTGCTAAATATGAAATCCATGTGCATCTCTGAAATTGGTTTAGAAACAGTCAAGTCAGTTTTGAAACTCTAAGAGTTTCAGAGATACAGATGCTCTGAGTAAATTCGAACCTTTTATTGGATGGTTATAGTAAATCGTTGAGATTCAACAAAACTTATTAACGCAAACCATCTGAAAATAACCTGAAAAATAAATTTAGGATTGTCAAAGTTTTTAAAATAAATATTACTGTAAAAGAATTCACAAATTATAATTGGACAAAAGAAAAATTCAGGAAATAACCATTTAATTTTATTTACTTCCCGATAATTTAATCCTGCTATGGTGACAAATAACAAACAAAATCTTTGTAAGATATTTTCCTCTTTTATATATAATGAAATCTCTGAAGGAAAATTTTAACAACAAGATTGTCTACACTACCTCTCTAATTTCAAATTAATATATATATATATATAGAGTTGGGCTATGGTACTCTATAGAGTAAAATGGGTTGGTACTCTACGGCACTATATTTTTATTTTAAAAATCCAAACACCTAATCCGAACCGTTGAACATGTTCTTCATATTGAAATGTGCTTGGAGACCAAATTTTACATTTTTTGGAATTTGTTTGCTATTTATTAAGCCACTTTGAAAATTGCAGATCCGATGGTCCAGAAATTTTTACTGTTTTTTTACTGTTCACAGCAGATCTGAGATTTTCAAAGTGGCTTAATAAATAGCAAAAAAATTCCAAAAAAATGTAAAATTTAGTCTCCAAGCATATTTCAATATGAAGAACATGTTCAACGGTTCGGATCGGGTGTTTGAATTTTTAAAACGGAGATATAGCGTAGAGTACAAAGGCGTTTTACTCTATAGAGTACCATAGTCCATCTCTCTCTCTCTCTCTATATATATATATAACAACACCAAATTAGTTGCCAACTAAAATCATTGACTTGGTATTTTATTCATCTTCCCATTGAGGTGGAATTGTTATCCACAATGGACATATAAATTGTCAATACAATCATCAGTATTTATTAACACTTTATAATTAATACATCAATTAATGTTTCTCCAACTTGTCAATAAAATTACTCTCTGATGAAACTTTAATTAGCTTCGAGCCATTGACCTTCTATCCAAAAGCTCTTTCTAATATGAGAACAAAACTTTAATTTAGTTGTAAAGGTAAGCCTTTCACGTAGAAGATATATAGCAGATTCAAAATTTCCATACAAATATTAAGTAGTTAGGTGGCTTTATTTTTAACATTTAATTACTTAAAAAAAGTCCCTCCTAATTAATAAGATCAGAAAATATGATAAAACATAAAAGTATTTGTTGGAATGGAGATGCTCTAAGATCCTGAGCGAACGGGTCAAATTAACCGCATGACTTAGACCACGCTCATTAACAATTTTATTAAATTGCTAATTCGGTTGTCGTGTATTGACGCTTAATTATAATATTTATAATAAAAGATTTTAGATCTGAGGCCTTTTGTAGTTTCTCTATATATAGTTTTATCATCATACGGTATATATATATAGTTAATTATTAAAACTTAATTTCAGTTAAGTTGCGGTATCTGAAAATTTATAAGATGAACAAAATAACTTTTATTTTGTTATCTACAATTTTATTTATGCAAAATTTTGTTTTAGTACTACAGTTGGAGGGTGGGACTATTATTCTTAAGTTTTCCTAACAAATAGTCTCTTATATATTAAAAAAAAATTCTTTAGTTAAAATAAGGAAACCGGGAACAAAACAAGTTTACAAAATAATTACAGTGGAAATGTATGGACATTGACTCTTTCAAAATAGTGATTCTAAACGTTGTGAAAATTGATAAAAAGTATTCCGATAATTTTTTTGGTGAAAAGAAATTGCTGACAATTTTTTTATTTTTATTGCTATTTTAATTGCAAAACATTTATATTAAAAATAGTTCGGAATTATTAAAATGAAAGAAGTAAACATTGACAGTTTCAAAGTTACACGTGATAATGTTTTTTTACTCTATGATTAAGCATGTCATTTTCGATTCAATATTATTGTGTCGTGATTGATACCATACAGTCTGTGCCTCTGTGGCTGTAAACAGGAATTCTTACAAAGTTTAATTGATGTGTAAATTGTTTTTAATCTCTTTTAGACATAATTTGATTTCCTTTTATATTTTATCTTGTATCACTATCTAATTCGGTGTATATAATGTTTGGCCGGTGTCCTAGCGATACCACACGTTGTATGACATCACGAGTCGCGACATAAGAACATTGAATGAAAATCGTTCAAGATAAACCAAAAATAAATATTAAATTATATTTTAACCTATTGCAAGTTTCACAATATAAATATGTTTCCTTTTAAATATACAATTAATTTTCAGTCTCATCTATAGAAATTACAATATAAATTAACCACAACACATACCAAAGACAATACATATTAATTTACCCATAAAAATAACATTTACAATTACATTACACAAATTTGTACATGAACAACATATATTCTAAATAAAAAAAATGAAAATACAACAAAAAATCTCAGATCTAAGACATTATAGATTCACATGAACAATGTCTAAGAAAAAGTGTGGCAAATTAAGGAGTACAAGATTGAAAATTAGACAGGAAAAAAAAATTAATCGGAAACTTCAACTCAAGTTTTGGAGTTGTTCCCTTTGTTTTTTGGCCCTAAAATATAGAATGGATCGCTGAAATCAGACACTCAAGCCAAAAGTTATGATCGTTTGAATTCGTCTATGATGGCTTTCTCGGTGAAGATATCACATCTCTTGTCTTACCTCGTGCCCTAACTTTGACTGTTTAGAAGAGAAGCCTTAGAGAAATACAAGTACAGGGAAAATATATGATGCTATAGAAATGAAATAAATGCCTTAGAAAGGTAGATAGAGATGCATTATATCAGGAAGGCATGGGCCGATGATGTGAATTTTTTTGTGTTTTTTTCATCATACGCAGATCATACAATAAAATTGCTATGATTACAAGTATAATTTTCCTCCAAAAAATCCGACAAAAACATTCATACATGGTTGGTATAAAGAAACCGTGTACAATTAATTGTTGGAGAACATTCATACATGTTTCCAATCGTACACGGTTATTTAATAAAGAGCCATGTATGATTGTTGAAGCACAAATATACATGATTTTTTTTATTTAAAAACTATGTATGACAGTTGAAGTTCATTTTCGGAACCACATTTTCTTGCTTTACACATGGATTTAATGGAAATTTCTCTCATCCGTGTATGATGTACCAAGTATGATTAATATATTTGTAGCAGTGAGCCTCCGAGTGATGCCTCAGCAAGTTAAAATGCCTCTTGCATCAAAAGTAGAGGTAAATGTGAGCTGATCAATTTTGATTAGAAGCTCTGAATGAATCCTTAAGTGACTTAATCCAACAAAAAAAATAAATAAATATTATCTTATAAAAAAAAACGGTAATTACCAAGATTTCCGAATGCCATCGGGTACAACTTGATTGATAACAGTGCAAATCAGCTGCAAACTATGTGAATCACATTGATATATATAGAGCTAGCTTGGTTTCATGTTCATTGATCAACTTCGTCGTTGTAAACAATTTCCATTAAATACATAATGTGAGTAATGTAGACAGTATGTGTAATGCATGAAAAGAGACCTTTTGAGTTGATTTCCTGCAGCAGTTCATTTCACATATACTGCATAATTGTTGGGACAAAGAAATCTGATTTGTTTGATATACATTAGTTGTTGATATTACGCTATCAAGCACAGCTAATTAATGGGTGGGCCCAGGCTGTTGTTGATATTATTTTTAAAGAAAACTATAATATATGCATACTACTCCAAATTTTATTGTACCCTACTTCTTGTCCTTATTTAAGAGGAACAATCAAAATTTTCTTCCGCTCTCTATGACTCTAATTAACAAAGAATGACCCAACAAGATTGCTTCTCTTATACCTAATCATTCAAAAATTAAAAAAGATTTGATGTTTGAGACAACATTAGTTTTCTATGATAGTAATGAGAAACTAATACAACATCATTTTTTCCTTCCTTGGACTTTTTAAAGAGTTCAATCTTCTCTATGATCTTTAAAATTGCCAAAACCAAATTAATTAAGTGCCAGTGTTGGCCTAAACTTTCTCGAACATCAAAATAAAATATTGGAATATATTTTAAACATATAATAACATGCATGTGATTCGCGTAATATTAATTTTTATTAATATTCATTTTAGCAACTCTTCAAACTGATATACGATTAATAAAGTTTTTTTTTTATGTTTTTATTTTTTTTAAATTTGAGAATTATAGGGAGACATTCTGCGGATCATTCCAAACAGGAGTTGGTGCAGCTCCGTTTTCATACCCAAAAAAATTCCTGCAGCAACTCATTCCACATATACAACATAATTCGCTGAATAGAAAGTCAACCAATCTGATTAGTTTGATATTAGCAGTTGTTAATTCGATGACAAATTTACACCAAAATTACGGATCATTCATGTCTCATAGTTGGGCATAGGGCTGTTGATAATATTTTATGAAAAATATCATAATATAACCCTACTTCTTGTCTTTTCTGTTTAAGAAAACAAAAGTGAAACAAATTATGGAATCATTTCAACTTGAGGGCGAAACTAATGAAGTTGAGATTTAAGATGGTCAATAGATTGTGATAGTATAATTTTATTTTATAAAAAATAACAAAAAAATATAAAAAATATAAAAAAATTAAAGCGACTAATTTTAATTGACATATAAGAGAGGCTTAATCACTCCTAACTAGAATTTGGATACGTTGACCCGATCTACATAGCTAGCTACACAGAGAGCGAAGCAGATGATCTCTAGTCTTCTCTTGTCCACTTGACTACTTGCCTATAAGAAACTCCTATGCTTTCTAATTCGCCAGAGAAAGAACAAGAGACAAGAAGAAAGGCGTGCTCTTTTTGGGTACGTAGTTCTCTCTACATTATCTCTCTAATTGTCAGCATCATTTTCTTTTGTATACAAATTCTGATTGGGTGATCTAGATCTTAGTGGATCCTCTTTCGGTAAGTTTACACAATTGTTTCAGTGTATGTATGCTTGATCTGTTCGTGAATTTCTGTGTGCCTTCTGTTTTGTTTATTCAGGATCAATCATAATATATGATCCCCTCAAATGATACTCATCCTACTTCTTGTCTTTCCTGTTTAAGAAGACGAATGAAACAAATTATGGGATTTTTTCTCACTTTACAGGGTGAAACAAATAAATTTGAAATTTGACTTGCAAAATTAATTACGATAGTATTATTTTATTATATAAAATAGACGAAACTTCAAAAATATGAAATTACTAGTTTTTATTTATAGAAATGGCTTAGTCACATGTAATTATACTTTGGAATATCCGTTGACCTAACGTGTAATTTATTAATCTACAGTAGAGCTTGCTACACAGAGACTAACAGTTTGAAGCAGAGGATCTGTAGTCTTCTCCTGCCTCT